>VWPW01010670.1:0-81543 GCA_013389825.1 Crypturellus undulatus
TTCATAAGCTTACTCATTTTCCTAAAAATTTTACCATTTGGGCTGGAATATTTGAGAGCCAATGCGCATGCAAGAGCTGGAGAGCCTCTCCGTTTTCCCTAAGCTCTCCATGTCTTTCTATGGATATTCAAGAAGAGACAGAAAATAACTTTTGTTTCAAGTCAGAAGGCCTGAAAATGTTTTGGAGAGGAAAGACAAGGGAGGAAAGGGGACTAACATTTGTTCTGCAAGAATGAATATGCTCTTTCATGCACAAAGCGCACAAGCTTGTCCTTGCACTACATGGAGTAGTTGCTCTTCACATGTCTTTTCTGTGTAAAATGGGTTTGTTTCCCCATGTAGTTTCTGACCTCCTTCCTCTGAGTTTTGGTGCAAGGGTGCTATAACTCCAGGCATCCTCACGGTTCTTACAAATTTTACTTCAATTTACTCGGTCACCTGCGCAGAGAGCAGCAGGTGCTGCTCTGCTCCAGCAGAGCCCCTGTTTCTGGGGCCTTCCTGAGGACACATTGCTACTAACAGCCCTGTTTTAGCAGGAGGCTTTTTCTTAAGCCATCTAAGACATTCTCTTAATTAATAAGAAAGAGGGATGACATATGGTCACCCTTAATGGATTCCATAGAGTTAAAAATCTAAAGAACAGATCTTCACAGGCTTTACTAAACAAACCGACTGCATGAAATACACGACAGAGAACAGCACCGGTACCGTGGAAGTCACTGGTCTGTACAGGTCAGGCATTTACTCTTTGGATGGATTTCTGAAAGGAGAATTATGGTACTTGCATACACCTATTAAAATTATGAAGTGACCTACACATGATGCCTCTAGCCTTCTTGCAACATGCTCTAGGAGCCCATGCATGGAGCCCACTTGCTTTCTCGAGGCAGGGCAATGCAATCCTTTGAGACGCTGCCAACCCAAGCTGCAGTTAATCACACACCACAATGACTTAAAAGAAGTTGAAGAACTGCAAGATGAGAGCACTGACCTCATCATGTTCAGTCTGGAACCACAGCCTAGTTTACTTAAGTGAAGGGCAGCCTACAGCCCAACTCGGTTCTTGCGTTCTGGTGTAAAACCTTCTAAAGAGTGGAAGTGAATCTTCTCCATCACTTAGAGAGAAGCATTTCTTGACAGAAAACCTGAAACAGAACAACTTCAAATAGGTTTTTTTTTCTAAACCAACAGTAACCGTCAGGATCCAAAACCTAGGAGACTTTTTCCCTTCACACAAATTTTCTTCTTGAAGAAGACAGGCAGTAATGAGTCTCTGTGGCAGCTGAAGTTTGCAAAGATTTAGACGGCCCATTTCCAGTCCCTAATGAACTCAGGCAGTTCTGCAAACTTAGTAAAGCTTTAAACTGACAAACCCCAAGAGAGTCAACATGAAACTGGAAGACGGCTCATGCTTCAAGTCAGTTCAGGAAACTACCGGGTCTGACAGTCGCCAAGCTCCTGAACTTGGACAGCACCTTTGACACGTAGTTATTCCAAATGTCTCTCAGCCTTTTGTAGGAATTACAGAGCAAGGGCTTGGGGAGCTCCCAGACTTCTTTACGGAAGCAGATGCTGCCGGGACCCTCTGGAAATGCCCAGCCCAACCACCAGAGCACAGAGCGAGCACAGCAGGATGCACCCTTTACAACTGCCTGCCATGGGGAAGCTGCTGCTGGTGGAGCCACACACCAGTCGTGCGGCGGGGCAAAGGTATCATCAATGATCCCGGGGTGATCCATGAGGTCTGAGATTTTAAACAGCAAAATTCTGCTTGTCCAAGACTCCAGGAGCCATTATAGAGAGTTTATTCTTGTTTGTTTTGTTGCTAGAGATTTCAGTAAGGGGGCAGAAATAGTGGTCTGGGCAAAATGGGACAGAGAGAATATAAAGACAGGATTGTTTCGTTTGCCTTTTTTTTTTTTTTTTTGGAAGAACACATATTTAAATTGGTGTCGATCCAATATAAGAAAAAAAAAAGTGCTAGAATTCAGATGCAGCGCAGTACATTGAGCTTAGCGAAGCTGTGCTTGTTTGCACTGTCTGGAGTCTGGTTCCCTCCACCAAAATGCAGCATTTCAATCTAAGTTCCAGAAGTTCCTGTAGGTTTTCACATCCATTCACATCAACAGCACCCCTGTCCCACAGCAACCTTTTAGACAATATTTTACCTGTTCTTCCACTAGGTGACCTCCAGAGCGTGACCTGGAGCCTCGAGGGAGGCTCCAGGATACTGCAGGGCTGTTCACAGGTTGGGCGACGTGTCCTAGTCCTGCTCTGACCAAGTGGAACCTTCCTGGGACAGTGCTGGCACCGCTGGCAAGCTCTGATCCCTCTTACTAGTGGACTATTCCTTAGACAAGACAGCAGCAACTGCTGAAGTGCCTTTGACTAAGTCATCCTAAGCTAAAATGCCACCCTCATTTGTGGTAGCCAGAATAAGGAACCACTTCCTACTTTAATAATACAAGTTTTCTTCAACTTCCATGGGGCTCCAGTATGCTGCCTGCTTGCAAACCTATCCCAGGAGAGATCATTCTTAACACTTGCTAAACAATGGGGTTGTGGACTAAAAGAAATGGCTTGGAGAGGTTTCAAGTTCAACATGTATTTGAGAATTCACATCCCTGGGGAGATTCAGGCAGTGCACACAACGCCCCCCAACACATCTACCCTTACCTGTTAGCAGCACTGTTCTCACCTGTCTGCAGGGAGAGCAAAGCAAGTTCTTGCCTTTCCAGTGCCCAGTCGGGGAGGATGGCTGTGATGGGGGAAACGGGGAGGAATGGAACGGTTCATCTTGCAGAGCGTGGAATAACCTAGTAAGTTAGTCTCTTTTCCTAAGGGTAGCTATGAGCACGGCATGTGCGTGCACGGCAGCCCAGCAAGGCACTGGGCCATTCTGCACTCTTGCACTGCTTGGCCATCGCTTCCGTTATTTTGCTTCAGCAGATACATAGCAGGGAATGCCAAGAAAAAGAAAAATGCCAATAAAGCCCAGGTTCGATTGCTTCAGAACACATCTGCACACCTCCCAGAGGGCGCATTGGGTAAAACACTTTAGACCTGACAGGATCTCAGTGTGCCACACATTTCATGTGACTACATAAACAAGTTAGGCCAGAACTGACCAAGCAACATTAACATCCCAGGAGCAAGAAAAAATTCCCAATAACACACAATATCAAGAAAAAATTCTCAAGATTATGCTGCTTTTCACATAAAACTATGAGTTTTAACCATATACGCACTTTTAAAGTGCATAAAACTTAAAAACTCACACTGTACCATCAGCCTTATTTGCAGCAGATGCAAGAAAAGTAACAGTAACTACCAAAAAGAAACATAACTGCAACAAACACCAAGACGCCCACTGCACTCCCTTTCCTTTAGCTACTACAGTCAAAATGAAAGTTTCTTTTTTTAAAAAAGCTGAAGTTTCTGAGAGAGAAACAGAAATCAGATGATCCTGGAGGACACTGGCTGTCTCTGGAACTGGATAACAGGGCAATAACATGTTTCTATTTCTATCTGCTCAGTATATTCAGGCTGTTCTCAGCTACTATCTGGTTATCTGCTGAAAATCACAAGTAGATGCAAGTTATCTATCCCTTATTAAATCTCCCACTGCCCCTCAAAACTCATTAGAAAAAGAGAGTTTAATACGCCGCATTTTGTTCTATGCAGTTATTCTGAGTTTATCAAAAGCCTTCTTTTCAAAGAAAAGGAAAAGATGACCTTATTAATAACAGAGGAAAAAAGTAGAAGGATTCTTTATACGTAACTTCTATGTACCGATGTTCAGTGGCAATGCTGCTTGTATCCAGTAGGACTTCCTGAGTCAAGTGGTAAGCTTGAGCAACGCCTGCTTGCGCGTGTGAATACAGAGCGTCTCCACAAGCCAGGCCTGAAGCCATCACTCGCGCAGCTTGGCTCGCGCGGCTGCTGCTCCATTTGGCCCAGCGGGTCTCCCCAGGTGGCAGGGAGAACCGAGGAGAGCAGCTCCTCTCCTCCCCACGCAGCGCTTCAGGAGTGGAAGCCGAGCTGCCCCGCCAGCAAGACTGCCCTGGGTGGCCCCGTCCCCGGCGCGGCGTGGGAAGGAGCAAGGGAAAGGCAGACGCACTTACCGGGACCTCGGGCTGAGCGGGCACCAGCGCGGCCTGGATCCCCTTTATATGGCCTGTCTTCCAGCACTCCCTTCTCCCAGTGCTGAAGGAAAGAAAAACTGTTTATGCTACTGCACTCAAAATAGAGATAAAAATCACCTCAAGAGGGGCCCAGAGGTGCCCTCATAGTTCGTGAATTATAACTTTACCCTGTTTGGCACAGCCTTGAACCCAGTTCTAGCTTAAGTTAACAGACACCTCACAGGCTCTGCCCTTTCAGAGCCCTTGGGTAGGTTTGCTGCTGAACCACAGGCTCTGGTCATGCCTCCACACGTGTTCCTAATTAGCAGAGAACCCACGTTAGGTGCTAGCCTTAAAGGTACATGTCTTGAGAGCGCAAGCCCTCAGAGCTGAGCCCTATCACGCTGTCATCTGTGCTGAGGTGTGCTTACACAGAGCACACATAAAATACGGTGCTTCATAAGAAACGCCGTTCCCCTCTGCAAGCAAAAGATCATCAAAGAGCTCTCCTGGACTACAGAAGCACAGAGTTATCTCCACCACATCCGAGTGCCTGCCTGATTCACCTCTTTGCCTCTGGCTTGATGTAACACATCTGAAAGTACTTCCATCCTTAGACACAGGGGTGGCGAACAGAAAACAGCACAGATTTTCCTTGTAGAGTTCAACTACCTTTGGGAAAAAATCAGCTGGCATCTTATTCACATTTTCAAGAGAAGATTGAATGCTTTTAAAGATAAGAACTTCAGAAGGACAGCGTGAAATCATGCACAGAAATAAATCATGCACAGTTCTGCTGGAGATGGTCATTAACGGCATATAACCCATGAGGCTACCTGGGAATAACAGTCTGTGTCTTGAAAGACTCAGAAGAACGACCAACGCCAACAACTGCGCCATGTAATGCCACGGAATGTAGCTGCCCTTTCCTAGTGCTGGCTAAAATGAGATGGGGTAGCAGAAGGGTTCTCAGCGACACTCTCCCAAGGGATCCTCATGACAAGCACCCTGTCTTTTGAAGCACTAATGTCCAACCCAAAGAGTAACAAGAAACCTGCGGCACAAAGTGGCCGTCAGGACTGGTACTGTGGAGATCTACTCTGTCCAAGGTTACCAAACACTTCAATTGCGGGGGGTTCCTATCCCCCAAATTATGAGGAATGGAGCTGGCCATCTGATGTGGCTGAGCTGCTTGGATCTTCACATTTGTCCAATGAGCAAAGTCCATAAATTATAGTGTGTGTGTGTGTATATATATATNTCATAAATTACAGTGTGTGTGTATATATATATATATATATATATATATATGCGTGTGTGTATGTATATACAGATGGACAGATCTAGTATGTGAGTAACTTTTGGAACCAATACCTGAGTTGTGAGGAAATCTGGATCACTCTATATAGCCTCAAAATACATTTATGCAGTTCCTGTAGCACAGACAGAAGACCTATACACAAAATACAATCATAGAGAAAGTCTTCCCAGACAGAATCGGGATCTGGGTTAGATTTTGATCTCACTGATCTTATGCTAATGGAAGTTAATTTTCAGATTAATTGAAGATGGGTGGGTTTAGAGTCTCAGTATCACCACACATACTTTGCTCTCTCAGAGCTACATTTTTATTGATTACAGGGACCAACAAGCCTGCGTATCCCTGATCCTAGATGTAAACCAGCAGTTTCCCATGGCCTGCAACTCCACAATGACCCAAGAGCAGCCTGCACGCGTTTCATCTCCCCCCAGAGCACGTGAGGCCGAGTTCTTCTCTAGGAAGGGGTGTTCTCTGTTCTTTGTATTGGCCAATGGATGCCAGCAAGGAGAATATATAGAATATGTGATAAGCCTGCCAAGCAACACTGCAATGGGTGCAATCTCAGCAGCAAGGCCCCAGGCTTAGGAGTTCTGTTAGGTTAGTTAGTTTTAAATACCTCAGCATCACCTTCAAAACTCCTGCCAAATTGCCATTCATTTCTGAAAAGTACTAATATGAGAAGCGATTAAAGAAAATAAGATTCCTGGCTGAAAGAAATTGATGTTATCATTAGGAAAAGATATAGCAGAGCAACCATGGCAATAAAATAAAACGTAAATAAGCACAGAAGATAATGTAAAGATGCTGAGTCAGGTAGGAAATTATTTCTCATGTGACTAGGTCTCTCTTCTTTTTTAAGACTCATTCCACCAAAATGGATGCATTTAAATGGCTGATTTGCTATCTTTACTCCTTGCTATTTACAGCATATTAGTTTATACACAGAGTTCATATAACTACATAGGTCAATAATTGTGCTAATGAACAATCTGTACTTTCAATCATTTGCTTTAAGACAAATGCACACTCCTTTACAAGACAGAATGGCTTTGTCTTTGTAATTCCAGGTGGCCTCCAAAGGGAAGTGCTGATCCTATGCAGGCTCAAGTAAAGTTAGATACCATGAAAATTTAATTTAAAGAGAGGGCAGCTTCTCCTGCACTATAAAATCAGTGATTGCCATGAAACAAGAACCTGCTTAATATCCATGCACTTTAATTCTTCCTAGCAGTAAAAGTCACAGAAGAAGCAAATTTATTATTGTTAAACTAGTTAATTGTTTTGTTACAAACAGTTTAGAGAGTTTTCTTTTTCCCACTGGTAAATTCCTGATATAGAAAAATCACTTCAGCTCCACTTATTTACAAGTAATTTTGATTAGATCCTTCTACATATTTTAAAAAACTGCTTTTAGTTTGAATTGCTATACAATGAGTATTTATGAATTTAATACTGTAGTAAGGATGTCACATCTGTAAGCAATTACTTAAACAAAATAAGTAAGAAAACTGTCTAAAAACACATCTTCAACCTACAGGTCAGTTTTGCAAAACGGTTGACCCATTCTTTTAGTCTTCCCAAACACAGAAAGGGCTGTTACTTTTTAACTAAACATCTTGAGGACAGCTTGCAACACAACCCACCCCTAAGGGACTCTCTTCCAAAGCCACCAGCTCCTACTGCAATACAAGGCGGTCTCAGCCCCTCGCAGAGCAAGGGCTCCAACACCTGGAAACCGCTGCCCATTCAATTCTTAACTAATTTCATGACAAATCACAGTGTGATGAGTGAGTTCTCTAAACCCAGCAAGTCTCTGATCTTCTCCAGAAAGTGCACTAGAAGTTTCTTCTACTTGTAGTTTGGGCCACAGCACAAGCTAATGCACAGGACAAAAGCAGAGCTCTCCATTCAGCCCAGAACTATACAGAGTGAAATATCTGTCATTATTTTAAAATCTACATCTCCCCCATATCCTCACCTTCTTGGGGCATCCAAATCTTCAGTTTATTGAAGGCAGTAAGCATAGGCTTTTCTTTCATGTGGGCACAGATCATTCAATGTGTTCTCAAAAGTTGCCAAGAACAGAAATGTCTTTGAGAATGGTTCACTACCATTCTCTTTTTAAGCTCAGAGCCTTTGTAGATACTATTTTCCTCATTTGACACAAGCTGTAAGTGCTAACCTATGAATCCAATTCTAATGCATTACTCAGAGGTTTTCATTTCTGTTAATTTCTTTCTAACCAACCAAAATGTTCCCTTAAGAATGTGAAATACTTTTAAATGTATGAATTCATCTGAAGAGCTGCCATCATTGCACTTACTCTACTTTTGTTAAATTAGTACCTTTCAATTTGTAGAGCTCCCCAATAAGCCTCAAGGACCTTTTTCTTTCCCTGCATATTAACAGGACTTCCTCCCTTCCTTTCTGCCTTAAATAGAGAAGTGAAGTCATCCCCGTGTTTAGGCTTTAGGCGATTTTTGGCCCCATTTCTTTTCTCACAGCTCTCTTGGCGCTGCTGAGATGCCCTGGCTGTGCCTGGGACGTGAGGACGTGTTGCTGCCCGCTCCGCTCTGCCCATGCACTGTGCAGAGGGGTGTTCGCTACAGTCTGAGCTGGGATTCAAGTAAATACCCCAGAGCTGCATTTTAGCCCCTGTACAACAATCTGAACCAGAAGCTGTCCCATCATCTACAGAATTTTGCTGTTACATAATCACCAAAATTCTTAAAAAGTCTGAAGGTCAGAATACCTCAGTTTACTTCAGAGGTTTCAAACTGAGTGTTCTTCCCTCAAGGTTGCTGTTTGGCAAATGTTGCTTTTACACCTTCGGCAGCAGAAGCCAGAACAGTATTTTGTTTTATATAGGTGGTCTGGAAAAATCTTATGAAACTGTTTCCACAAGATTGATTTATTTTGGTTAAAATTGTGCATGTTAATGAATTACTTTAGTGAAACATTCAAATTTTGACGTTTGCATTCAGACCACTGGTTCTGATATTCTGATTTATTGTACTGCAGACCACTTCCACACAGGATTATGTTTGATTAACTAAATCCTAATCCAGTTTGGTAGGAATATAATAAAAAGGAAAATCTTTGGGGGTATTCAAAAGTACAAATACTAAATTATTCCGCTTGTTTTCTCCTGAGACTGTTGAAAGATATTCTGAAATAGATGGATCAAATACGTCAGTATGAAGGGTGCAGTGCGACCGGATTTTTGTTAATGAAATCTTGCAACGCAAGAGTGGATCCAAACCTCCGCTGACCTCCAAAGAACACATATGAAGTTTTTAAAGGTATTCTACTCAAAACATTTTCTTGTCTAAAAATTACTCTTGGTTTTTATTTTTTGCTTTTGACTATTACGTGCACCTTCATAATCTGTAGTGCCTAGTGCTTGAAATCTCTGTCAGGGCTTGCATTCATTTTCCTACCCAAAATGATGTAATGAGAAACTGCCTAATGTGTTCAGTCCATTAAGGAACTAAATAAAAAGTCCTGGAACACGCGTTTCTCTAATTAGCATGTTTGCTGACAAAAGCTGTTTGTGTGTTGATGGCAAGCTGTACCCTTACACTATTTTATACACAGATGAGACTGCACAGAGTGTCTTTAGAGCTGAAACATGTCTCATACTGAGCAAATTACCTCTCCTCCAGAAAGGGCCCCAAGTGTATCACTAAGAAGAAATTGCTGGGGTTAAAAATACCCACCTTGAAGGTTAAATCTCAACTACAAGGGTAGTTCATGCTGTCTTTTAGAGATCATGCTGTGAGCCACTGCTTCTAGTGTAGGGTAATGTGATGGAGCACAATGTGGCTGCTGAAGTGGAGACCTCCCTTAGGTCAGATCCCTTCTGCAGGCATTAGGTTCTGACAACTGCAGCTAACTGCCTACAAGAGTTACTCTGGAACAGTTTAGCATGTGTGAGAAGTTCTAGCTATCAAAAAGCTCTGCCTATTCCACATTAGAAAGTAATTTTCCATATGGCTTACTGGGAATTTGGGCACATAAACAGATTCTCAGCAGTGATACTTAACGCAGCCTATTGACCAGGTTTGCAGAACTGGGAGATAATTTTCAGAGCTTTGTCGCTTTCTGTCTGAGCACATTGATTATGTGCCGGGGACTATGACTTCTCCCTCTCTATTTAATACTCCTTTGTTCTCTGCCTTGATGCTAAAAAGTAAATGGAAAGGCAGGATTCTGCTGATGCAGTGAGAACGAACATCAGTGTAGATTATAGACAGAACCTTCTGCAAGAAATAATTTTTATGTGATCATCTTGTCTTGCTACAGATGCTTTAGATTAAGTTTCTCGCTACACATTCTGCACAAAATGCATAAGCAGATACAATAATATGTTGCATAGAAAATTGATATGAATAGAATCTGGTGCAAAATTACAGTGATCAATTTAGGTGCAGACCAGCAATATCCAGTTGTTTGGACTGAAGTGCTTCTGAGCTGCACAGTAGCCGAAAAGATCAAGGACCTGCTCCATAACCACATCTACTGGGTGTCCCAATGGTACCACCAAACAGAACCACACGGTGCAGGGATTCACTTGTATTCTACTCATGACAATTTTAAACAGTCTTTCTCTCAATATGGGGAAAATATCAAACACAACAAATGTAAGAAGAAGAAAATGTGCAAAGCAAAGGATAAACAGGCATGGTCTCCTCCAGGACCCTGAAAAACTAAAGGGAAGGCTGAAGCTAGATTTAACTATGCTCAAGGCCTTTGGAGATCTTCCTGAGGAGACTGTCTCATCTGGTCTGGACATCCATCCATCTGGAAAAGGTGCTGCACTCACATGAAGGAAACCAGAGACATCAGGCATTTGCCCGTCTAGGCCTTCAATTACTATTCAACTCTGTGGCAGGAAATTTGTCCTTCTCCCCACTAAGAGTAGATTTCCCATCTCTTTTTTTTTCTTTCTGTCACTTAAAAGTTCATCATCTTTAATAATTTGTGATATTTTTCCAGCTAATGAAGGTCATGTCTAAGGTTTTAAGGTTAGAAATTATTTACAGTGCTGTATCAAATCTCTCCTAAATCATTCTCACAAATCACCAGGTAAATTTCTCTTCTAGTGTTTGCCACACAAACACGACTCCATTTCAGGAAAAAAGGCAAACGTTACTAGGACTCAATGAAGCAAATTCAGGAAGGCATCATTTACCATAATGCTGATAAAACACACAGTAGGTTATCCACATTTTCTTGCCTGAGTTATGCAAATATCTTAATTTTTATAGTATATGTGACTTTTTTTTGAATTATGAATTTTGGTATGCTCATTTTATGACTAAGCAGAGCCTTGGTGGGCTTTCCAACTTACTGTAAGCTTTCTCAGAGAGAAATGGGCATTCCAGTTTGGCATCCCAGCATCTTCCTTTCAGTGTCTACTCACCCACGTCATCTCATCCAGGCTTGCCAGCAACTGGTCTCACTCAAGAGAGTCTCCTCTTTGATGTCAGTGAACACCACACCAGACTTTAAACCAAATGCACACAATAAAGGCCTGAGGTTCCTTTTAAATTTTCATGTGAACGCCTCAATGACCAATATTTTGAATTCCTTTTATTGTCTTTTTTTTTTTTTTTTTTTTTTCTGAGGGAATAGTTATGAATTCAAGTATAACTAGCTGAGGAAAAGGATTTTCACCTTGTGAAATATTTCAAGGTTTCATACCTCTTGGATATGAATCAGCACAAAAAGGATAAAATTTGGCTTTTCTGCGTCTCAACTGCAATGTTGAAATAGTAGTCTGCTTACTTAAAAAAACTGTATTTTTTTTTTACATAGATTGTTTTAATGTGAAGTATATTCTAAATTTAGATTTTACTCTAATGAATCCTAGGAATTGGTCTGAATTGAGAGAAAATTGAAGTATACACATGGAATAGCCTTTTTTCATATGACACATCTGGCTTTAACAGGAGTAAGCAGCGCCACTGCTTTCTATTTACGCTGATACCAAGAAACCCGAAGTCACTCCTTACAACAGCAAGAAGTTATTCCGGTGTTTGTGATGTATCCCATGCCGAGTAAGAACAACTTAGAGAAGGTCCTGACTTCTTGACACTGCCCCTTCCCCTGACCTGGCACTACACCAAATACGCCATGCAGTAGGTGGGAAGGGGGTGTGCACGGGGCAGGAAGCACATGCTGCTCTTCCACGACAGCCTTTCTGCTGGCAGAGCTCACTTCAACACCTTGGAAAGGGAGCAGCTGGAAAAACAAGACCTGTGGACAAACTCCAGAGTTCTTCCCAGAGACTATGTGGCCCGCACTGACAATGTGCTTGTTCCTGCAGTGGCAGGGAAAAGCAGGTATTTGTCTCGGAGGTAATTCCCAGACCCATGTATTGCTCTTAGGTTAAGCAGGCATAAACAGCCAACCTTTCCCAGAGTCTGAAGATTTCAACTGAGAGCCCTAGGACTGCTGCAAAATATATTAAATACTGTACGAAGGGGTCCTGATGATCCAAACACTCTGAGGTTCTACTTGAATGAACAAGTTGTTCTTTTCTCTCATTTTCACATCATGTTTTTTGATTGTCCTTCTGATAGACTGCAAAAATTTCTATTGAGAACATGTGTTTTCAGTCTCATTCAGCCTTAGCACTCCTTATAAAATGTATGCAAGTTACTACTACTGCTATGTACAATAAATAGAGCTTTTAAGCATTTTAAGAAGCTTTCCTTCATGCTTTGAAAGCACTTCATTCATAGCACACCATCATTCACTAAAAGCACTGAAACATTTTGGGTTAACCTGCACGTTTTTCTCCTCAGTTCCTGCACTAAACATTTAATCTTACGCTCTCCTCTTCCACTTCTTCCAGCTCTACGGAGCCATCAGACTGGGGCTCCTCTCCAGGCTTCTGGGATTAAGGAAAACAGAGCAAGGAGCAAACTGAGAGGGCAAAGTCTGTGCATCCAACGGGTCATGGGGAGCCTTGTTTGGAATGCAAGGATTAATGGCTGCATGCTCAGGATAAGTGTGCAGAAAATTAGGTAACCCTCATTTTTCTGACTATTTTGAGACTGGCTAACTGATCACAAAGCAGTGCCGAGAGGCAGAGGGTTCTGCAGGCACTTCTGGAAACGCTTTAGATATGTCGACAAGCGGGAGGGCTCCCAGGCTATCCCCCTGGAGGAGCTGACACGGTTCCTGGATGTCTCACCAGCTAAGCATCACATTTTGTCCATTTGTTGATTAATCATAAAATCCAAGTCAGCTGCAGCAACACAACTGCTACTGTATCTTACACGACTGTGCTCTCCTTCTGCTTACAGCACTCAATGCTCACTTTACAGCTAGTCAATTTCCTTCTCCTTGCTCCTAAAATTCTGCTCCAAAGAACAGGAGCGCATGAGAAACTCCAGAGACAGGAAAGATATTTTTAGGGTAGTGGAGACACAAAAAAGAATTAGTTCACGTCACCTGAGATTCATGCACGTCCTTAGCTTCGAGGCAGGCTGATGCCTACTTCACATGAGACAGACACTTGAAAACACACAGATGTTCTGCAGCACTTCAAGGATTTTCCCATTTGCTGCGGGGAGAAACCTGCAACTCAAACTTGAGCAACAAAGCACTGCAGAGAAGCCAGGCAGGGTGTTTAACAACTCCCCCTGTCCTTACCGACTGGGAGAATTAAACTGGACTAACACAATCATGGTTAGTCTTAGAGAACAGAACTTGCTCTGTAACTCTGTGACTGTTCGAATTCGTAAGCATGTATCATCACCTCCTGCACAACTGTACCAATTTATTGTGCTCTTCTAGCTCTATTACTTTCTGTGCGTCTTATATTTCTCTATTAAACTTTAGTAATTGTAACACTCGTAGTAAAGTTGACATCCTGACTATTATGTGATGGGCTATTTTACATTATTTTGACTGTCTTATTTTTACTGTAATCACTGGTGTCTCTATAAACATGATTCATTGAACTAATAAGGTTTCACACAACTCCCATTGCTCTTCTATGCTGGATTTTAGGTTCCACTGGTACTGGGTTTTCTTTCACTCTTAATGCAGAAGTTTGTAGCATAAAGGCCCTCTAGGTTAGCCCCACATTGAGGACATTTAATGCACCATCCTATCATGGCTCCCATCAGGGTGCAAAGCAAAGGGCAAGCACCAAAGTTTTATTTTCCGACATGGGCTGTTCTGCTGTGTCACTCATCCCTACAGAAGACAGAATCAAAACATGATTTTCTGAGGCTCATCGGTCTGTGCTCTGCACTCCCAAGTGGAGATTTCTCTGTGAGGGGAATTTTGCCCTGCCTTGTAGAGAGCACAGCCTTCTGAGCGAGTGGGTGTCCCGCTCACGGCCTCCTCCAGCTGGCTGGTGAGGACCCTGAGCTGCATCAGCTCTACTGCAATCTGAAAGTCACTTCAAGCTGCAATAATTGCAGCTGCAAGGACATCCAGAAAGGCCCTAGTGGCTACAGTCTGCTCCTGTTCAGCTCTTTCGCTTCTAATGCTGTTCTAACTGATCGTTCAAACTCCATCAACCACTGGCCTGTAACAACAACTAAAACACACATAACAGATCTCAATGGAATATGAAGGCTGAGATGAGTAATTTAAAACATTTATTTCAAATAAATGAATAACTGTGGAACCTAAAATTATAAGCTACTCTGTCGAGTTATGCATGCTCTATTTTAAAACAATTCGATTATCAGCTGGCCATTTCATTGTGGAAGAATGAGAGTTCTCTCTGCTTGGGTTCATTCTTTTACAGCAACTTCGCTTTCTATCTGCCCACAATACAAGAGGTTCTGCTCTATCCCTGTTTCTTTCTAGTCAGTTCCTGATGCAGTTCCATGCTGCAGGATGACAGCACGCCATACGATGTGTGACACCACTGCTCTTGGGACATACTGGTTTCCTACAGGAAATTTTACACTCTGGCTGTGTTGAACATTAAGGATATTTTGTTCAAGTTCTTTACTCATACGTTTATTTAAGTCCTACTGATGCTATAACAAATTACAGATCAGGAATTTTTCCAGAGGAACCAAGTGCTGAGGCTCCCAAGAGTCTAACCTAGTTTTCAGTGTCTGACTTGCATTTCAGATAGCTATTCAGCTGCTAGAACCATCTTTAGCAATGATATAAGCGTCTGGTGGGTAAAACTTTCGTTAAAAACAAGAACAACAGAAAGATAAATGCGATATTGGGGTGCATGGCATCACTACAGAAGAAAATCTAGAACCATCAAAGACCTATGTTAGATTTTTGCGGTTTGTGGGTGGGACATTTCTGTTAATAGTGGTACAAATCTGCTGCCTCTGTTGATGCAATATAAATGCAAGTACACTCCTTATGGCTTCTTCAAATGGTAGGTGTGTTTGAAGGCAAAGTTCTTCTACTGTAAAAACAGCCTCCCTGGACCAAGTCTGTGGGCTTTTATCTTGTAAAGCTGTTTTGAATTCCTTCTCACCTTTTCTCTCTGAATTCCTTCTGCTTTTCTCCTGGCTTGCATTTGCCCAGAGCAGACTATTAATGCTCACTGGCGGCTTCAAGGAGACCCACACTATTCTAGGGCACTGAAGACTGTGGGTAGAGCCCATGGAGAAGTTCATTTTGTGTAGAGAGCGGTTGCTAACTCTAACTTCACCAGGGTTTACACCTGGTGTAGTAATTTCTAGATGTACAGTCTCATTATTAATGCAAACTGTTCTAAAAGTAACAGCCAACAACATGTGACAGCAAGAAAAACTGAACAAGGAAGTCATTTTGCAGACCAGGGAATAACTGTGGTACATCCCGTCGATGACACCGTCTCTGTTTCGATTCACACAATATCAAGGTATTGGTACCAAGGTATCAAGGTATTTTCAGAGAACCTTCCTACTGGGAAGAAAAAGAATGAAGCAAGAATTGAGTCAAAGAGCAGCTATGAGGAGCTATGATAGCCATCTGGACACCAATTCTATTCTAGGCTTAAGTAACTTGCATTTTTACTGCAAAGACAATGGGATAGATGAGGTAAAAATCCTAAAGCCTAGACTAAATCCAAAGCAATCCAGGTCCTCTTTTCAGGCTTTGGTTCCAGAACTTGTATTGGTGTGAGGATTGTGCAGGCACATATGGACTACACAGCAAACAAACGGGAAGCAACATAGTTTATTCCTGGGTTTGCTGGCACTTAAAATGAAGCTATAAATTATACAGGAGCTGAACTCAAGGCTCCTCCTAATTTTTCCAGTTGATTTGAACACACAGTCCTTGAGGAGTTTTGCTCCTGCAGCTCAAGGGAGTTGGTATCCTGTAGCTCTGAAGCAAACCAAACTTTGTGGAATTGTTTATGTTCCTCTAGGATGTAATCTCTCAGAATTTAAATGCACATTTATGAGCTGAGAGACTTTCCATCATCACAAAATACAGCCCCTCTCCTAAGTTTCACAGTGCCAGCTTTATACTGTGCAATATGTAGTCCACTCAGAAGTAAATCAGGCTCTCACACCTAAAAGTGACATTTCTGGTGTGCTAAAAGCTGCTGCTTTCATGACTTCTTCATTACTGCCTGAGCCATGGGCCAGGAAAGGGCCACTTTCCAGATCCCAAAGCAGACAAAAGCCCTGGAGTGCATTGTGCAGCAAGGATTCCTTGCAGAGAGAAAGGGAAAACGAGACTTCATCTGTGAACATCACCAATTTGCTACGCAGTGCTCTGTATCTAGCGGTGTACTCAGGAGAGGCCCAGAAGTGGCAACAACAGGTACCTAGGGAAGCGCAGGATAAAAGCAGCAATACGCATCCAATGCACGGACTGCTCCTTTCTCCCCTTCCTCACTCTTCCACAAGCACTAATCTGAGCCCTAATCCCATATTTTTCACCTTTAGATAAGAGAATTAGGCATATTTTATGGGTATATCTGGTAATTATTTTGTGATGGCTTGGAGTATTTCCCTGTGAAGATAAGCTGTAGTTATCTGCAAAATTTAAAACACACTGACAATCTACTCCCACTGCACACGAGTTTGCAGGGTTGAGGTTGCCTTTCTGGACAAAGTGATCTTTCAGGACTGTTCATGTGAAGAAATATTTTAAATAAAGAAATATATGTAAAATAATACATTTAAAAGAACATTATGAATAAACACTACTGGATTGTTAGCCTCCCACTTAAAAAGGCATATTAAAATCTGCCTGCCAAAGCAATGCAATTAAGGAACTCTGTTTGAACTGTTTTCCCTCTCATATTCAACCATTTCCGAGTAACAACTATCATACTCACAAATGGCTTGCAAATGTAGAATCTACCAGCCATAATTCAAGAAAATAAATGAGAGCGAGAGAACGAGTGAGAGAACTATCCTTTAATTTGTTGCATCATTTTGAAGTACTAGCAAACATCACGTGCATGTACCGGACGCCCTGAAACATTCCATTTGCACACGACAATATACAGTTTGTCTACCACGGGCATGCAGCAACTGGGAATAAACCTCATATAGGTTCCTCTGAAAAACAAATTGATTCTTGTTATTTCAATATATTCATGTATCCTGAGACAGTCGTCGTCTTAGTATAAGAAAGTCCCTGTATCACTGCTACTATCTCCCTCTACGATACTGGTCCTACAGCACTGCCTTGTGTTCTCACTGGTTTTGCTTGGACAACGGAGATTGCACAGTAAATTCTGAAGCAGGTGCAGAAAAGCACAGGTCACAATCTTCCAACTCACAGCACAAGTGACTCCCTGGCTCAGAGTGGCCTGAGCAAGCAGCAGGACGGCCAGGGAAACACCACGGGAACGTGCAGGAGGTCTGTTGGAAGCTTACCTAAAACTAACCACATCTCTTATAGCTCAAAGGATGTTTTAAACTGCATTTTGCCAGTATTAAGGCACTAATATCTGCACAACAGTTGAGAAATCACATCTGTTATCTAGAAAAATCTCTCCGGCTTCCTATAGATGCTAAGCATCTCCCTAACATGCTTGACACTCCATTTACTAGGAACCATTTCTTAGCTTGAGTGGCCATAAGTAGCAATGCAACTGAAGTCCCAGCGGGCTAGATGGTTTCAAAACAAAAATGCTAGAGAAAAGGGAGAACTGGGGCAGCAACCTAGAGAAGCTCTCATTCTATTCCTGTGTTTGCTGCTGGTTCTGAACAATTTTAAGGCACAGCTCTTTTGCCTCACAGGTGCTTTGCTGAGGTGCTATTTTAGGTATTGTTTATGTGCTGGAAGTTGGCTCCTATATATTATTGTTGATACATACCAATTAAAAAAATCATAAATTACATGAGAAAGGGCCATTAGCCATACCCAGTTAAATACTGAAAATTGTATGTACAATACCTAGCATTACATTTAAGAGTCTAAACTGGGAATTACTGCTGGAGCTGAAGCTGCCTGCCGACTTCCAGGCTGCCCTGTCCAGCACACCCGGGAGACAGGGCAGCGCTGTGCTGCTGGCATCGCTCCCACCTGGGAATTAGTCTTGATGGGACATCGTGTGCAAATGGGTGCCGCGAAGCAGCTCCATGTGCAAGGAATAGACAGCACTGGTATATAACACTGACACACGCCTAGAACGCAGGAGTTAAAAACAGAAAAGACAGATTATTTAAAAATAGTTTAGGAAGATGAATTAAATATTCACTGAGAGAACTTCTGTCTCCCCTGTGAAGCTTGGTTTTGATATGAAAACATGATTTGACCTGATTTTGGAATGGAGAGGAAGTTATTTTAGCAGATGCTAACTTTAGCTTCAGACAGTAACCGCCCGGTGCTGAACAGCAGGGTGTATATCCAATGTCCACAGAACTCTCTGAATGTGTTTCCATCATAGCTGCATAGACTACACTATGTTGAATGCAAAAGAGCTGAGCGTTTTTCAGTATTGATTTCAATACCATGGCAATTATGGACAGTTGCATACAAATTAAAGAGTGGCCCTCTAACTGTTACCGATGGCCTCTTTTACAGTAAGAACTTTACATAATGAAATGCATAATTAAACATTAATGACTAAAATCATTACTGGTCATTTTATTTCACTTATACATGATTTTGGCCTATGGTGGATCCTAATGCTTTAGTAAAGGCATCATTCATGCTGCTCTTCCTCTGTCTGCTTTGCAGCTGCCTCATATTCTAGTCTTGGAAAAACCTCCAGAAATACTGATTTTTAGTGTAGATTTAAACTTCAATCCTGCTTCTGGCACTAAGGACAGGGGATCACCTAGTAAGATTATACCAGACCAGATACTCTGCTAAACAAGAAAATCACCTCAGCATTTTGCAGTGTTCTTCTGAAGTGGTGCTGTTGCTCCTGTCACCACTCCGCACGTGCTGCCTTTCAGGGTTAGTCCCCGAGGATGGCAGTAATAAACAGTTGGGTTTTACGTGAGTTCAGTCTTACCCCTTGAGTTCCAGCTTGCCAAGGCCTTGCTCCTTACAGCCTCAGGGGAGGATATTTTGGGAACCCGCTGCACGCATCTTGTCAGGAGGCTGCCCTGGTTTGTCCAACCATGCACTGAAATGGGGCTAAGCGGCAGGAGAGACTTGGAACTTTGGGCACTCGAGCAGCTCTCCAGTCAAAAGCGGAAGGCCAAGAAATGCCAGCAACACTGAACAACAAGCAATGCCCTTAGAACCCCATCTTGCCGGGTTTTGTGATAGGGATTCACCATTACTGGCCACATTTCCAAAGACTTATGGTATTTACTGTGCACTACACACCAAAATTCCAAACAATAATACTAAAAAAAAAAATTCTGTGCTTTACTTGTTTTCTGTAGTTACTTAGGATTTTATAAAACTGTGTTTTAAAATATTAAAGTTCATGTACTCTACATCCTTTCTGCAAGTTTGTAATGGAGGAATCTTGCATGATTTGGAGACAGAGTCTAAAACTCAGTGCCCGTAGAGTGGGTAGAATCATCATATTTCCAGTATCTCTTTCTATCATCTGCTCACTACACAGCCTTTCAGATTCTTATCTGTTTCTCCTGGTACTTAAAAAGAAGTTGATCCAAAAATAATGGAGCAAACCCATCCCTCTTGTAACCACAGCAATGTGTTATGCTGCATAAACTCTGTTCTCTAGCTTAGAATAAATTAATCTATTTTTTTTTGTGGTTCTGGATGATATAAATTTACTTCCCCAAATATATTTTTTTCTTCCATTAAATGGCACTCCAACTATGTTTTTTTTTTTTCCTTCTTCAGAGCCCATAAAATACTTCCCATCTCTGCTGAGATTGATAATTTGCAAAATCACAGGAAGGATGCCAAAGAAAGATGACAGAGTGAGTGGCCCAGTGCTCAGTAACAGTAAAAAGACAAACTGACTGAAGGAGTTTTTTCCCTGCTTCTCAAAAAAGACACACTAGAAGCAGAAAGCATTTGCCAGAACCGCATTCAGCTCAGAGTATCTCAGGTCTGTGAAGGGCTGCAGGTTGGGAAATGCTACATGTACATATATATGCACAGAACCTCATCCTACAGCCTTCTCTTGGCACCACAGAAGGGAAAGCGCCCCTGGCAGACCCTGTACTGCTCTGCTTGCACTGCCTCCAACGCACACGCACATACACGCATGTGATATTCTATAAATGCGGTCTATAAAATTGCTGATAAAACCAAGACTGAAAATTTTCCCTAATTGTTGATGCAATGGACTAGTTTGAGGTTTGCTGTGCCTGTAAACAGCACTTAACTCTGCTTGGGGTGCAGCCTGGCTGAGCTGTGAAGCTGAAAGAGCCTTTTGTCAACGCGTGTGGCCAGATCAATATCCCGCCTGCTGCCACTTCTCATGAGCAAATTGGAACATTGTCAGAAAGCTTCCATCTCTGAAGAGAGATAATGTATGTGCCTAACACCCGCAGCTTGCAGACTGCAGAATGAAGAAGGCAAATGAAAAGTTTAATCTCTGTTGGCCTGCTGTAGACCAGGCGACCCTTCTACTCATAGTTTAGAAACATATGAAGCAAAAGTCACACAAAGTCCATTAAACACAGAAAATATGGACATCCCTTCAGGAAGTTCCTAAGGAGGAGACTGCAAAGGGTGGGAAGGAATATCAAGGAAATTGTCCCTGTGTGGTTACCTAGCGTTATCACTTAGACATACACCACTAGCTGTTACCAGAGACTTTTGGTCCATCTCCAGGTGGATCCTTGCTCTGCCTGAGTACAACCTTATGAACCTCTGAACAATCAAGATCTGTGCAGCAATATAAGTAAGCAGTAGTTGCTCCATCCTTTCTGAAGACTGCTAAAATAAGATACTATTTACAGACAAAATCATTCACATAAAAAATTAATTCAGAAAAGAACTATAAATGCCTGCTTTAGCCTCTTAAATAGCTAAATACTTTTAGAGGAAGAAAAACGCGGCTGTGATCCTGGTCATTCTGCGTACATGCAGAACATCCTCATTTCAGTGAGAGGTCTGAGCATGCCAAGAATGCAGGGGCTGACCTGGCAAAAAGGCTGCGAGGACCCAGGCGGAGGGGAACAGCCAGGACTGTCCCTGGGCTCATTCAGGGCTTCTCAGCTGGTGCCAATACTGCAATAATGAACAACATAAGTTGTGTGTGTGCGCATCGCAGTGCCAAATTAGGAGTCTAATAAGAAAGGAGAGTCTTCTGCAGAGCTGTAGAAAGAACATCTAGCAGACACTATTGCTTGGATAGTTAGAAGCAGCAGAAATGGCCAGAGAGGACATCTAGATCACACATTTCCTGATGAATCGAGGTCAGGTACCTCTGGTATGAAGTTATAGATATAAAATGTACTCGTCTTAGTAGTTTATCTGTGTTTATCTTAATTGGCATTTTTCTATGCCAGCTCTCCTTTTCTGTTCAAATTCAGTCAGATTTTTCAATGCAAATGATGTTTTTAGGTGACAATTCCCTGTACTTTGGTTTTGTCCTGTATTGCTGCTCTTTGTAGAGTACTGTTGCCAACAACAGCTTCACAGAGCTGAATTAAAATAAGATACAGAACCAAACCTCTCTGGACTTCTCCTGTGAAAATGAGATTAAATGGAACAAATGGCTTTGCCAACATTATCTGTTCAAAGAAGAAGGATTAGAGTTGCCTGAATTCGTTTCTAACCTAAGAAAGTCTAACCTAAGATTTGCCAGGAAACAGCGTTAACTAACAGATTCAGCACTATACCTGTTATTAATGGTAAATTCAATGAAAGAAACTATGTTAATGTCTGGTGAGGCTTGAAAGTCTATCTACATGGAGAACATAGGTAAAGTTTTACCATTTTGATATGACTGTATTATGCAATAAGAGAAATCTGTGTGTCTGCTCATATAGGGTCCTAAAACTTTTATTTTTTTCTGGAAAAAAATCATATCAAAAGAATTTTTTTACAGTGATCCCACTTTACATTTTGTGCCTCTAACGACTGTAGATTAAAGTTTTATTGAAAAGAAAGCTTTTTAAAAAGAGTTGCCCCAACAATTTTGCCTCTGAGGAGGAAAGTAGACACATACTTGTTCCAAAACAAAATGTACCACAAGGAGTTTAGTGGAGAAAAATGCATTTTAAGTTTAAAGGAAGAAAAAGCAGCTTCAAGAGTACCATGTATTTCAGAGTGTACGTATAACTTTCAAGTAAAATCTGCATAATTTCCTGAAAAATATGTCTTTGATATTATCAGTACATGGAAAGATGATATTAGCATGGATCATAAAGGCACTGTATTCTTAATCATACCCTACCAATCAGAAAAGTACTAGATGTTACAGATTTTTACTCTTGATCCTTACATAAGAAAAATATATCTAGATCTTCAGTTTGCTGGAGTTGCATAAGACAAAATATTGCATTAGTCTACACAAATTCTTTTGTAACTTTCAAGGTCATGTTCTCCCCAACTCTCTCAAGCCACTGATATTCTGCCCTGCTGCTTCACCAGAGCTCGATAAGCAAACCTGAGTGCTCTTGGGCGCTCAACTTCAAC
Organism: Crypturellus undulatus; assembly: GCA_013389825.1. NCBI lineage: Eukaryota > Metazoa > Chordata > Aves > Tinamiformes > Tinamidae > Crypturellus > Crypturellus undulatus. Next base: position 22,423 of record VWPW01010670.1, read on the forward strand.
TAATAAAAGTAAACAACTCTCTCCTCACCAAACTTCTGTTTTTTCATGTTTTTCTGTGTGCATCTGTCATTTTATGTCATTTATTTGTCTAAAAGAAACACTACATATTTCAGAACTGAAGCTGAAGTTCTACTAGATAAACATTCACTTCTCTGACTCCAAAGCAGTACGTTCGCGTATTCAACCTGAAGTAGTATTTTCGATTTGCTGATCTGAAGAAGTCATGTACACCCATGACCAGGGTACCACATCTATTACCGTTATTATTACTATTTATTAACATTATTACTGATTAACCATAAACATAAGGCACAATAACAGGCAAAAGCAGGTGGGCAATGCTCGCTGTCTGGAGCTATTATGCTGGGCACGTGGGGGCTGTCTGCATGTCTGACAGTCTCCTGCCCAGGAGGGCCACGTGGAAGGGAAGCAGGAAGGCACGCGATGCTCCAAGGAAAGAGTCCTTCCCGCACCACCAAGGCAAGGTGCCGCTAGCACTTGGACAGACGCACGTATTGCATAGGACAGAAGGTTTCATGTTATGCAATAACTCAGTGGTAACATTTTTAAACTCAATTACAATATACTAATCTCAGATTGTGTGTGTGTGTAAAACCACAGAGAAATTAAAGCACTGTCGAAAAGAGTTTCTTGGGGCTTTACTCTCTAGATTCGTGACTGGAAAGAAATGTCTAAATCAACATTTTTGATGATTTTTGCCTAAGAGAATAAGAATGGGGGCCTTATTGCAACAAGTGAACAACAGGCTTCCTCCCTCCTAAGCAACAAGATCAAGTGCTTTAGCTACTCTCCCTACATAAAATACTCTTCCGTCAAGTGTGCTAGTACTAAAGGCTGAACTCCTCCTGCATTTACTGGTGAACACCAGTAATCTACAGCCACCTGCAGCACTTCACCAGCACCCGAGCGTGCACTGGCAACACCAAGCACTTAACCACATGCAAAGGAGGAAATCAGCTTGCTCTTTTACGCACAGATTTTCCAGGAGGTAAGTGTCTGCTCCAGCACTGTGAGGCATCCTGGCAAATGAAGGTCTCCACCCAGAGGAACACACCAGGCATCCACAGGAAGCTGCATGAAGCACAGGGACGCTCCTGGACGGTGCTGGGCTGGGGCTCTTGCTTCACCTCTCTCCTCTACAGACCCAGGAAAGGGCTGCCCCCTCTCCTGCCCCCCAGTGCCACTCAGCTCTGCTGCAGCATGTCACCAGCCCCTGCAGCACCCACGCGTGCAGCAAAGCCATGCCTACACTGTGCTATGTCTAAGTGATGGTGTCTCCAGTGTACGCACCTGCTCCCTCTTACTTTCTATACTGCCTGCAAGCTCCTTGAGAATGCTACTGCCTTCTCAATTTTTTGACATACCTGGGGCAACAGCAAAAAACGTATTTTCTGTTTTTGTTTCCACATTCCGCACTGGATTTAAGGGGAAAGAGTATTCGGCTTCCTCTGATCTGTGAACCCGACTTCCCTGAATGGAACAGGACTGTAAGAGCAGCTCCAGCTCCCCCTCGACTCTGGGGGGGCCTTAGGGAAGGGCCCCCAGAAGGGGAACCTCCTTTTTCTAAATCGAGCAAACTAGCACAATCAACAGGTCAGTCTGCACTGTCGAACACCACACTGACAGAATTCACACACTCGACAGCTTTAGGAAGTCATATAAATCTGTATATTATTTGAGAGATAGAAGGTATTTAGGCAGAGAATGAAGAAAAGCTGTTGAGCTGTGAGGCACCTAACAAGGCTGGCAGACATTAGGGCTGTTTGCACGGCTGGTTCTTTGAGAGTAGAAAAATGAGACTGCCAGTTCTGTTACTGACAAGGGCATAATTCACTTCCTAAGCAAACTCAATCAGAGGCATAGCTACGGATGGGAAAAGGCCTAGAGCATAAAAGAATTAGGGGCTGATAAGTGTATAATGGAGAGTAAGCAGCTACTTCTGTCTTCTTGGAAGAAGCAAGAGGTGCTTGGAAAAGCAGAACTTTGATGCTAATCACGGACTACTTCTGTGACAGAGCATAGCTTCCCCTGATTTATCCAAGCAGAGCACAAATATTGTTAAATGAATGTCAAGAGTTTAAAAAAAAAAATATGTGACTTGTCATTTTGCTTAATTTAATTCCAGGCTCTCCTGTATGGCTGGAATAATCTATATCTTACGGCTCTTTCCATGGCCTGCTCTCACAGATATGTGCTGTATCTCTTTCACAGCTCCTTGCAGACCTCGGCAGCGAATTACACATCGAGCATGCCAAAGAGCTCGATATCCTGCACAGCCGCATTTACTGCGCTACTGTGGAATTCAGCTAAGGAATTCTGCTGGGATACCTACTCGTTCCCAGCAATGGCAAAGTGTCAAGTTGCCTCTTTTCTGTGGCTGAGTCTACAAAGCTGGCCCAGGTGCTGAAAGGAAGTAACCTGCATATTTTATAAATGAACAACAATGATTTAACTTCAGCGACAACTAAAAGCACATGAGCTATGACGACAGAGTGCACAGGGAGCTATGAAATGGCCAAGCGCTTCGGAAAACAAGAGGCAAAGAACAGGGAAAGATCTGAAGTGGAACAGGAGAGATCAGCTCTCAGGCTCACACAGGGGCCCAGAGAAGTTAGTTAAGAACAGAGATGAAAGGTAAAACAGAAGATCTGAGCAAAGATCAGGACCTGAAAAGGGCAGTCACGCAGGGAAGGCAGAAAACTGTTCTCAAACGGGGACTTAGAAGATGAATTTCCAGGGACTACAGCTTTTCAGATCCCATTACCTTGAACTCAGTCTGGGTTCTACATTTCTGTTATGGGTAAACACAGACAGAAAATTACATTTTTGTTGCTACCTCTTCTTTTCCATGAGGCACTGGCATTATTTAAGAACACATCACCATTCTTTTGAGTTGTAGTTCTCCAAAAACACACCAGTGGCAAGCCACCCACTAAGCTAACATATGCAAGATTAGGGGAAATTCCATGCACAAGAAAATGGAAATAGTTTTCACAGAGTTTTAATTGTTCAGTGTTTGAGATTGCTTAGGGGCTTAAGACATTAAATTAAAATCCAAAGAAATAAGCGAACGCACCAAGCACCTCTGCTCCCTTCCACTAGATATTATTGCTGTATGCCTCTGTGTGTAGCAACTGTATGAATCATGTAACATAGTAGAAATAATTCTGAAAATACTCTGTTAACTTAAAATGAACACTACACCTCTTCTTGTTCACGTAATTAGGGATGGTTTCTCATATGGTGAAGGTCCTTCCTAGAGGACAAAACCCAAACTATCTGCACACACTAGAAATTAGAGATATTTTTAAACAAAGTTAAGTTGTTCCAAAAACAAGTCTAATAATCCCATTTGGTTGCATTTGTTTCAGGTACGTACAGGGGTTTATAGATTTTTAGGTAAAAAAATGCTTTGGAAAGCCACAAACTAACTTGAAGAGCTAAGTTCAACAGGTTCATTATTCAAACCAGCTCAGTCAGAGCAGCCACTTGATTACGGGATAAAACTTTAAAATTTCACTGCCGTTTAAAGAAAGTCTTTCAAAATAAACAGCTCTAGATAATATTAGAAAACCATCATTAGTATTTCTTTTAAATATCATCCATGTTTTTGGATATTTGAGAATGACCTACTAAGCACAGCATCTACTAAGAACAAGACCAATAGGTCTCAACTGTGACGCTCCCATCTGCTCTGAGCTACGATTAGATGTATTTAATCCTGAATTTTGATGTAGTTCTTAGAGAAATAACATTTAGTTGGGAAGATGTGACCTGGATCCACTACATTCAGAGGACTTTCTATTAGCCCATAGCAGCAGTGGGGGTAGGAGTGGTTTCTGGTCGCTAGCAAAAGCACTCGATGCCTGTGGGTGCCAGTGGCAGGAGGGGCTGACAAGGGTGGTGGTGGTGATGCTGGTGGAGACCTCAACTGCATCACCGGTACACAGGTGTGATCGGAGTCGGCTGCCCAGGGAAGAACCGAACAAGGAAACTGCAGCCCTGCAGAGGCTGGGAGCTGCATGCGGATCGGGAAGAGAGCAGAGCGCGGTGCCAGGCTGCCAGCGGGGACCTCAGCTCCCCGCGGGTTCTGGCCTTCCTCCTGCGCCTCGGAGCATCAAACCCACAGAGAGCTCAGGCAGCTTGCCAGCGCTTCAGCATCTCCTGGTCTGAAAGATGCTGCCTTCAAGAAACAGCTTTTAAATTCCAATCTGAGGTGCTCAGTCCTTGAAACTCTAGTCAGTCTCAGAGAATTTCAAATACTCCTAAAAATTGTATCTATATGAAAAAATTCAATTATCTTCCAAATAAAAAACCAACATTGCTTATTTTTCACTGTACACTGACAGTTTCTTTTCCATTTTATACCATTANACAACATTGCTTATTTTTCACTGTACAGTTTCTTTTCCATTTTATACCATTAAGAATTTATCACAATAATCTTATTTTTTCTTTGAATTAAGGAAAAAGTGCATGAAATAATAGACAAAGACAAAACCCACTTCCTTTCCTCCTCCCTCATGCTTCTTGGAAATCATTTATTTATTTCTCTTTGCTTTCTTTTCATCTTGTGGATTCACAGCTTTAAGGATGTAATAAGAAATCCAAGCCCTGCAGCTCCTTGCAGGCAAGTAAATTTATCTTGCCACGTACCCTATCAGAAGGTTAAATCACTGTCCTCCAAGCTGTGGATTCTGCCAACTCCTATTCACAACTGAATTAATGCAGTCTGCTGCAGATATAGGGGCTATCTCTTTAGGGCTCTATTAGGAGAAATATTGCTAATTTAGAGAAAACCTGAAGACTGGAACCGTAGTTATAAAAAGATTAATCAAGGAGCCTAAATAGAACAAGGTATTTTACTTCAGACACACAATCACGTTTAATTTAATTTTCGTGTGCTGGAAATTATGAGTATCTATGAGAAGCTTTTGCATTATGGGGGACAATCTCCAGAGACGAGAAGCAGACCTGGACTGCACTTCTATTTCCACGGCTGACACAGCCTGTTTCAGCTCTTCAGAGCAAGAATGCTGTGCAGCAGGAAAATGCTATTTGTAAAAATCATTAAAATTAGAAAATAAGAAACTGTATTGATAGCTTCCGCTCTGTCAAGGGGGTGTAGCCCTTAATAAAAGTGAGAAGTATGGTTAACCAAGACTCTTTCACTCCTTTGCTACTAAATGAAGTTTAAATTTAAAGGACACATCCCTGAATAAAGTCAATTAAATGTTAGAATATACCCCTGCTTCAAAGCAGTGGTCTCAATATGTGTAAAAGGTCCTTTTTAGACCCTGCAGCATTAAGAACAGTCACGTTTAAGCCGAGGCACCTGCTTGTCCCTGCAGCCCTTCACAGGAGGGCTCTGCCCTACAGAGGCAGGGTCAAAGCGCTGGACTCTAGCACTAGAAAGAAGTTACCATGCCCACCCACAGCCCCGTGCCCACGAAGCAGACTATGCCGAAATGCTCCTCTGGGGCCACAGCACTAGGGAGCTTGGAGCCATCATGCAATTAGTATCGGTATCTTTTACACAGCTGCTGGATTCCGAGCAAGCACAAATACAAAAAATGCAAAGTACTTTGTACAAAAAGTACAGAGAGGGTAACAGAAGAAAATGTCAAACTATAACAATAATTACCGATTAACTAGGTATTTCTGCAAGACTCCAGATATTATTAACTAGTATTAGAGACTGGAGGAAATGACTACAAAGTGCCAGTTCTGAAGGAAAAAAAAGGGACAAAATGGGTAACGGCTTCATATTTTTTTCCAATATTTATATTGATTACTCATTTCTTCAGCTTCCGACTATATTCCTGTAGTGCTTCATAGATTACTGAATGGGTCCCTTGGGAGGAGCATCCCTCCGACAGAGCTGGCAGGACAGTATCTTTGGAAATCACTGCAGATTTCTGAAGTCAAACACAAATGGGTGAGTGCCACAAATGGGGTCCAAAATTTCTATCAAAGTACAAAAATTTGTTGAAGAATCCAAATCACTGTTCAGCCTTATGGTGTGACACACAACATACCTTAGAATCTTCTTGTTTCCTCATTGTAAGGAAGAGCCCCATGTCCAGGGGAAGGCAGGTGGGCCAAAACCTAGAGAATTACAGAACATTATTAATCTCTCTAGGCTACACGGTCAAGCTGCAGGTCAATGGGAAGTTTCTTTGCCTTTTTAGCTTTTAGCATCCAAAAATACATTTCTTTCAGAAAGGGGAAAGATCAGACCTCCAGTCAGTTTAATGAGAATGATAGCATAAAATGCTGAGATTTAAATGTCAGTGCAAGCACTTGGTGTTACCTACAGGGTCCTAATCACTGGAACTGATAGAGAAGAGCAGAATCATTTCATATCTGACAGAGCAACATGTAATTATCAAAAAAAACAGCGATAGGGCAGGTAAATAACTTGCCCCCAAAATTAAAAAGTCTAATCTACTTAATTATATCTCAGCTAATAAAAACTGTTGCAGATTGATGAAAAATTAATGAAGTCTTTAATGAACTTCATGGTAGATTACATAAATCAGAGGCAACTTAATAAAAACCCAGAAGAATTTCGGCAGTGATTACATTTTCCAAAAAGCTGAAAGATAAAGAAAATAACTCCACAAGACGATTCCAAAAAAACACCCAAGCCGCAGAGATGGAAAATGCCACTGAATGATAGGTTCATTAGTGAGATCATTAAGCAAGTTTTAGCATTTTAATCTTACATGGTCATTCCCAGAGCTGACTAGGGAGCGCTCTGAAAGCACTTACCAATCAAGAGAGTCAACATTTCTTTTTTAATGAATATAAGGAAAGAATTGGGCATTCTGTGTATAGACACCTATAACACACAGTGAAGATTTTGCTAGAATTGTAGCAAGGGACGAGTATACCTAAGCACAGTGATAAGACTTTGAAAGGCAGAGACCACTTTGGACCTTATGTTCATTACATGCCAACACAGTTGGAACACCTAACTGCCCATCTTACCTGTGAAAATTTATGCACAATTATCAAGGATCATTAGAGATTATTTCAGATTCAGAGAAAAAACAAGACCTCTGGAAGGCTGTTTTAATTTATGTTACTCATCAGGGCCTATGAAGGGAGGAAGAGCAAAGAAAAGGAGCAAAGATTGTGCCTTGTCTCCTAAACCGTTCCAAGAAGCCTTGAGCAAAATTAGTCATAGGGGAATCACAGGCAAAGTAAATTAAAAAACTGCTTTATTTGTGAATTTATCAAACCAGTGAAAAGAAATAGCACACCTACATTTTCAGAGTTGCATGGTCATAACTGTATTATGATATTCTAAACAACTACTATATTGAACCTAGGGGGAGAAAACCACTAGAGGAGCTGCAGATACCATGAAAGGAGAAGTGTTCTCCAGTTTGATGCAGAACAAGTTCTGTGGTTTGCTTGATAACCGTTACTTCCAGGACAGATGGCTCTGAAGTAGTACTACAAGGTCATCATACCGATACCAAAGTCGTAGTTTTCCAAATACATTTAACCACTCCATATCCTCCACAGCACTTGCAGTCATCTCCCAAAGTCTGAGGTGGCTTCCCCACTTTCCACATCATTGCAGCAAACACTGCTCCTGGCAGCAATGTTCTCTCAAGAGGTAGCATGCAGGTGCAAGACGACCTCGCTCACTGACTTCATAGCTGCTGTTTTGCTGATGATTTAATTCATTAGGCAGTAGTAGAATAAAGCATTTTCCCAGAGTACTAAAACCAATTAGTGAAAGCACTACACAAGATTTGCCAGCCTTTCTTTCTGAACTATGATACTCTGCCTTTTTCTTTTATTTTGCTTGGCTTCAAATTCATCCTTTGAATTGTAAAGGAAAATTTTGGAATATGCTCCTATTCCAACTGTAAATTATAGCACAAAGCCCTCATATAAACTAATCCTCAGTGCTTTCACATGTCTTTCTGAACAAAGAGGAAGAGCAAACTCACTCAGACACTGTCAATCAGGAAGACTAGGTTTAATAGAAATAGCTAGATGGCATTCAGTTGTTGAATTTTATACTAAAAGTTGACAAATTTATCCACACAGGCAAGCAAGAAGATCTTTTAACACCAGCCATTAAGCAATATAATGGGACAAGATTATCCAGGAGTTATTTTTTTCAGTAACTGTATCAAATTCTGATTTGCTCAAGCTGAATACAAAATGCAGAGCAATCCTAATGACGCCGTTCTGAGGAAACGACCTTGGAGCTAGCAGGCCACTCGGGGACAGGTTATCACGAGAGGAGGCAGCGTGCAGAAGCACCGGGAGGCACCGCCACGGGACGGGGATCGGAGTGTGGGCTCTGCTCTTCATCATCCACCTACAGGGGCAGGAAGGCAGCAGAAAGCTGGAAGGGAGAGGCTGGCTGCAGATTCAGCTTCAGTCATGTGCTGGAGCTGGCTGAACAGGAGCCAGTAAGATCTTTCTTTGGAAAAGAAATAACCTGGTCTGATCTCTGAGATGTCCCTGCTTGGAACAGGAGGCCAGATCAGGGATCTCCAAAGCCCCCTTCCAGCCTGAACCATCTTACAGCCTGGGGTGTAGCTGGACCATTGCTATGCCCAGGCACAAACGCAGAACTATCCTTTAAGACTCTCCGTGTTGCTCTCATTTCAGCAAGAAGCTGAAAAACATGTGTTCAAATTATTCATATATAAATGGGAAACAGCTTACGAAGAAGGTACTCCATGCAGAACTGCGCTGTAGCTATGGCAACGTCCACTGCGAGACAGCACTGCGCATCCATGCGGAGGTTGTTTAGGAGACACGCTTGTTCTGCTGCCAGTTTATGAACACTCGCATCATGTAACAAACACCCCAGCTTCAGAACAGCTTCCACGTGGTGCAGCTGGGTGAACAAGGGTGTTAGCACCCTTGTTTAAGTTGAGCAGTTCATTGCTTCTGACTTAAGACAAAATGCAGAACCAATGTTTGGATGTCCTCAGCAGGCTGCTGCCCTCTGTTCCTCACCAACCAAAAGCACTTTCTCACATGACAACCATTTCCAAGGTATTAAACTCATTAAACGCTGGGTTGAAATATGGGGTAATTCTTCTGTGTCCTGAGGACACATACATCTATCTACTTGAAATACAATTGAGGGTAGACTGGAATGTATCCTTGGAAGAAAGAGTCTAAACAAACTTCCAGGAAAATCAAATTTGCAAGGAACACTGAGGTTGCAGGTTGCTTTTCTTTTTTTTTTTTAAATTGCTAAGCTACTAGTCATGTCAGATACAGAAAGAGAACAAATCATGAATCACCTGAGCACTGTTTGCTTTTTTTAAGCACGAGAGCAGAACAGATCCCATTTAAGGTATACTTCTTTGCATGGGAATGCATCATCCAGGCATCAATAAACTCAATCTATTCCACATACCATTTCAGAAATTCAGCGTAGTCTCCTCAAAAGAGCACATGGCTCTGGGCAAACACTGGCAAAACAACACTGGCTATGTTGGAAAGCAGAGCTTATACTTAGAGCCAGCATGCACGTAACAATTTGGATTTGGTCGCATCATCTTCTTCTGCTCCTTGATGCCATTCTGACCCCCATCGCTGAGGTATTAGACACAGCACCTAAAGAAGCCCCAGGGTAGTTTGGTAGAGGAAGAGCCTTTGGAAAGGCTTCCAATAACCTCTGCCCAACACATTGCCGTGTTAAGGCTGCAGTAGAGACTCTGGGGACCTCGTCTCCAAATGACTACAGTAGGCCTGGCCTTCCACATAGATCAGTTTAATGCACTGGTGAGGAAAACCTAAAGTGAAAAACTCCCACTTCTCTCCTGTTAAATTTGTCTAATAGAAGAATAATTAACCTTTCAGAGTTGTTAATTTTCAACGACCTTTTACGAGCAATGTTAAGCACGTTAATGTAAATTTCTTAGTCATTTCAATACTTTCTGTCCAGAAAAGAAAAGAGAAATACTGTTGTACAGCTGCAGTGCTTAATATAAGCTCCCTTTTCATTTACTCCCCCAATAAATCTCAGGGCTTATTCACATCTTGGCACATTTCTATCTCTACAAATCAACTCAGGCTTACAGAAGTTTCACCTTATGAGCAGCACTGCACTGCATCCTGCTACTCATAACTTAGCTCCTATGTTACCACTGCCTATAGGGTTACTCTTTGCAAAAATTCTAATGGATATATTCATTATAGAAATGCATAAAAACAATAAAAACCTCATATTCTGGAGATGGTTATTTCCCACAACTGGTCAGAAGGTTAAAAATATTTAGTTGCATCTTAGCAAAAATCACGGTCTTTTGAAGAGCCTATATTTATCTTATTTTCTCCTTTATCTTCCATTTAGTACAGTGGTTTCAGGACTGTGTTTGGGATTTGAACTGCACCTCACTTTAAATCAGAACAAGTCCTCCCCGCAGTGTGATTCCACTTTTCTAAATAGGTCACTTTTCTTTTTGGGAGCCAATAGTATTAATCTTTGGGCATGATTTCTTTTTTCCAACTATACACAGAAAAGATTAATATTTCAAATGTAAAATGGGCACTGTGTGATAGCCCAAGCAATATGTCCAAACATGCTTGTGGCACTGGCTTCAGCCAGAGTCTCACTGAAGTTTATAGAAGCAAATTACCAAAAGTGCCCTCTGGTTCTAGCTCTTCCCTTCCTGGTAACCACAGTCAGTCACTTTAGGGGATTCTTATTCACAAGCTCAGAGCACTTCCCACTTACCTAGAGAATCGCTACTCCGCGCTCTGAAACTCCGTCTGGAATTAGTGCCATGCCACAAAGGTGGCTGAGCCAAGGAGAAAGACGGCATGATGCTGAGGCAGGGCGCAACAGGCCAGCCAGCTCAGGTACAAATTAGATTATTCAGACAATGCCTATGGAGCTTTTTACCCTATCTTTGAAGTATTCTCATAATAAATGCTTTAAACAAAAACAAAAAACAAACTGCATGACATTTCTTTCTTCATCGGAAAATGGAAAAGCAGGTGCGCCCAGTTTGCGGGATGGATGGATGAAAACAACTTTCATTTAAATACAGTTATTGGGACACAGTAGTTAGGAAGAGGAATGCGTTTACCATGCATCACATCTGATACTTCTGAGAGCTGCCTGTTTCTGCACAGAACCATTCAGTTCTGTGTGGTTATACGCAAAACAGGGCTCACACACATGCAGGGCTTCCTCCTGGGAACTTCCACTGTTGCTTCTTTCCTGGTGTTAATAAAAGTGACATTAAAAATACATGGTTGTCCTTTGTTATGGAAAACACAGTAGCAAACATAAAAATACCAGTGAGACCAGGCTGGTAACTAAGCTGTAAAGCCCAGGGCCAGAAATAGAAACAGTCTGTACTCCATATAAAGCTAGAATTGAAGACAGATGTATTTTTCCCTCGTTGCTATAGCTGTGAAACTCCTGAGGTTAGGGTTTCTTTGTGACATTCCCCATGCTCTCCTCTGGCACCTGCCACAGCAAAGTAGTACACGACTGGAGAAAAAAAAAAAAGAAAAAGCAACGAGCTGTGCTTTTGACAGCTTTCCCTGAGGAGGATGCGTCTCTCTGCAAGCGCGTTCAGACACTTGCACGAGCCTCGCCAGGGAGCAGCCCGCCGGTCACTGCTGTGTCAGGGCTGCGTGTCACCAGGCGAGGCAGGGCAGGTGCTGCCCAGACTGCACCCACTCCACGGGTGCAACACGCCAGGAACCACAGCAGCCAGGGGCACCAAATGCTTTGCTTGGCTCCTGTCTGGGCAAGGGAGAAGCAGAGTAGGCCAAAGGCATCAAAGCCAGTAATACAGCAGCGTGATTACAGCAGAATCTCAGATCTGTTAACAGGAAGACAGACATTTCCCGCCCTTAATGATGAAAGCCGGAAAGCCTAAAGGCATTTCTCTCACAGTCTTAAGTATGCTAGAAACCCCAAGCTGATCTAATTCAGAGCACAGAGCCACGTCTGTCTTCACTACCTAATTAATTGCAAAGATGAACTTGGAGGAAGCATAGGTATTGGGCTCTTTGCAAGGTTTCAAGGCGTCTTGTCTGGCAAAGAGAGAAGAGAAAAAAAAAAATATATATATATATATTTGTTGAACAGGAAATTTGTCACACACTACAGTTTCAGGAGACTAACAGTATTTGCTATTTTGGCCAATAATCAGGTCAATCAATAAAGTGAGGAAATTTTTGCAGAAGTTTCAACGGTTTTAGAAAAACGCTCCTAATCTTTAAATAGCTTTTATCAAATTTGCATTTTCCATTTTAAATCTCATACTTTTATGAGACCCAAAAGATTTAGGACAGCAAAATTTTTCAAGCAAAGTACTTGTTTTGGTCTACCACACCTTTTGGTTTTGTTTTGTCAAAAGTCCTGAAACAGTTTACCTCTTGACAACTAAAAATAATTTTCCATCAAAACTCTTCAGTTACGCTGCAAAATTCCTATCGCCATTTTCCTAGCAGGATGTTGCTCATTCTTCACACAACAGTGAGTTGTAATATTAAAATGCCAAATCAAAAGCAGAGACTCATAAAACTCAAGGATGTTCAAATCTTATCGTATTTAGAGCAGCTTCTAGTGCAAACATTTTTTTTTCCAATTTCCATCTAAAAACTTTTTAAACAATAAAATAACTTTAATATTTTAAATTCTGATTTTTGTCAAGGTTCGAGGAGGTTGTGCTAGCCACCCACAGGGGCAGAGACTGCCCACTATGCACTTGATGTTTCTCCTCACATTTTACATCAAAATACAGAAGCGTATACACCACAGGAAGAATTTAATAACCTAGGAAAAAATAGGGAAAAATCAAAGTACAAGCCTCTGATATAATTTCTATTATTCCATTAAAAAAAAATCCCAAATTTAAATCCAAGGATTACCATGAAGATGATGAAAATACTTTCTACCCCATTTTATCCAGAATAATAAATGCAAATAGAAAAAGTTATATTTACTTAAGTGTTAATAATTTCAGCTGTATATACACTCCTAACAAGTAAAAAACATCTTTGTATTTTTTAAAGTTTCCTTTACTTTCTCCAGCAAAATGTAAGATGGAACAAGCAGGAAGATGGGAACATTAACAGTTCAGAGAAATAAGAACAGTTGTTTTCTGAAAATCCAAAACAGACACACTGACAAACTACCCCTTTTCTTTGCTGCCACTCTAGTCCTTATCTCCTCCTCTTTCTGATCTTTTCCCACATCACTCCCTGTTTTGTTGTTTTGCTTTCCTGCAGCTATGTTAGGACCTCAGGGCCTGAAAGTCCATAGCAGGTAAACAGGAAGGGCTTGAAATAAGTCTTGTCCCAAACAGCAGTTTTGTTAGGCCTTAAAAAGCTTGCAGCTTGAGGGGGTTTTGCAGTTTCTGTGTGTTCAGAAGGACCTACTGCCCCTTCTGCATTGTGCTACATGCATTCACCTTTCCATTCATGGATATACTTAAGTTGATAGTTGCTAGAGATACTGAGTTTGATAGAAGTGATTATATAACATAACCATAATCAGCACCTTTGCTACGGAACCATTTTTTTCTCTCCTCGTCCTGAAATCTCTTTGAGAACATACCTGTGCTCCAGAGACCAGAACAGGCTGTTGCAGGAATCACATAGCTGTTTGACTTGTCAATGACAAATTCTTCATAGGCCAAACAGCAAACAGTTATGCAGAATGAAAGAACCTCCTGCACTGAACAGATTAAAATATTTCTCATGTGTAGGAAATGAGACAAGATTAAAGCATTTTTTTCTTAATTCTGATATCTGAAACCAGCCCCAATTTCATAATGCTGCCTATAACCCCTCCTCAAAGCAGCTCTCCTGAATCAGCTGTGACTTCTAGTCCTTGACGAAGTAGACAGATAGCTTATTAGTAAGGACAGAGCTGTAAATGTGTTTAGATGTGTGTTGCAAGGATATTCATTCACAGTTTCAAGATATGCTTCCAAAAGTTGAAAATGTACCTAACGGAGCAGTTAGAACATGTTGCAGACGAGATGTACCTCTGTGGATTATGACTATTCTTTAAAATATGTCAGAATGCTTTGCACCTACAAAGACAAGCCTGCATTACCATGGATTTTGTTAAAATCAGTAATGATATTTGGTCATGTAGAGTTTAATATAAAAGGATAAACCTTCCACAGGTATTTTAGCCTACTGCATTTAAAATAAATCTGAGATTTATTTCTCAAATAACAAGAGCAAACAAAAAAAGAGTAACTTATTGTACAACGTACTGAACCATGAAGTTTGACCAACATCTATATAATTTCATTTAATTCCTTTAAAAATGTACAGAAGTGTTCCAGAATTGAAGAAAACTCTTAACTTGTAAGTATTTCCACTCATACTTCCAGTGAGATTATCAGAGGAGCTCCCAGTGATCTTCCGTGGTGCAGCACAGCCATGCAGCAAGTCTGTGACTGCTGAATGCCCAGAAAGACTGATTCTGTGAGGCAGGACCCAATCCAAACGGCCGTTCCCTCCATCTCCCCTCTGTGTCCATCATCCAAGTGTTCTCTTTTTAAACGGAAAATGCAAAGGACACCTTCTAGTATCCTAACTTAACAGAGAAGTAAATGGAATAAAATCTCTTGTCTGGTGTATGTGAAAAGGGGGAAAACACTACATTGCTGAAATAAAAACTTGAACGATGTAGGGAAACACAGTATGGGCCACAGAACTTCACCTACTTGTGTTTACTATTCTTCACATCAGTGAAACAATTGTATGTGAAACTTCCATTTTAGGATCTCTTTAAAAATTGTATTTGCAGAAATTATTTGATTTTCCTCTAAAAGAATGGAGTGGTTCATTCACAGGTATCTCTCATTTCCAGGCCCTAAACATTCAGCTGAGAAGCCAAAGAAAACAGCATCCACTTGTAAAAGTAGCACTACTGCATTGGTTAGGTAGCACTTGTAGTGTTGGAAAGTAGTGGAAAGACTTGAGAGACAACTGACTCAGATTCTCCTGTTTGCCTTCAACATCTGCAGGCACAGCCTTGGCAACAGGGCAAGTGAAACCCAAAGAGAGGTGACTATTTGGAGTGTTAGTGTTTCATTGATAGTTCTTTCATGTTAACATGCACAGCATTAGGATTTCCTTAGCTGATGTGCTAAGATCTCATAACCACCTCACTGAAAACTAATGAATAGTCATTTAGGTCTTGTCAATTAAAAAATGGACAAGAATAAGGGCTGAATCTTGCTTTAACCCTTATACTGAGCCTAAGGTAGTAAATGCAACTTGCTGGGAGAATGCTTTGAAAACATCAGCTGGACTATCAAGGATATTCTTAAGAGAGATACTTCTGGCTATTGCACAGAAATATATGTGAATCCCTGAATGAGGAACTTAGCCTGTGTCATATGAACTGCATATCATTAAAAGATAAAAATTTAGGTCTAATTATTGATAATTGCTTCCACTCTTCTATCCGCTAAGCCACTTGTGGATCCCTTAAAGCATTTTCCTTAAAGGCCCTCTAAATAGGTAGAACCAGAATTTCTAGGGAAAATCAGAGCTTGCTTATGTTGTGAGTAAGATAATGTTGTTTATGTACAGGAAGGATAAATCGCTTTTTAGTTGTATTGTATAATTCTCTCTAAAGATTATGGCAATGAGTCTTGAATTGTTACAATTCAAAAAAATCTATGAAAATATTTGAAAAGATCAACAAGTATTTTGAAATAAAGAGAAGAAAGAACAAAGGTAAAGGGGGGGGCTTCCTTAGACTGAGGTTTACTGTCTCCAATGATGTCCGCCTTAAGACGGAACATGTAAATACATGAAAAATGAGACTGTCTTCACAAAGCAAAAGGATATTTTCTTGACAATGAAGAAGGGTAGTTATCTTGCAAAATGGGAAGTGGCAATTGAGCTTGACCCAGCTAGTTAACCCAAAGAGTAGCTCTCCATAGAGTGACCACTTGATCTTGTTACTTACATTAGGGTTTAAGGAGAGCTCTGAGTTGACCAAGAGCATACCTGAAGACAAACTCAAGACAAAAAAGTTGAGCAAATATTATACGCACAGGTTCTACAGAAAATCCTCAAAATGTGAAGTCAGGAACTCGCATAGCTTACCTTTACCTAGCATTCTTGAGATGCTCCCCCATTTCATTTTTGTTTTTACACTTTTTGTTTTAGAGTTCTATGTACAGTCACATCAATAAAACCCTTATTCTGTCTTCCACCTAAGCTATATGCATTTGAAATAACATTCCCCTGACCATATTCTTTCAATTTACACTGGAAAAAGCAGTCCTCCCCAAAAGCACAAATTATAATATCTTTTCCAAGACCTTCTTAAAAGTCGACTGCACAGCCATGCACAAGGCAGCCCAAGAATTAGCAGAATTTTCTCTGCTAGGGTCAATTAGAACTATGAATGTTTGACTGGGCTTCTTTACATATCATTTAAAATAAAAAGAAATCATATGACAATTCTGAAGTGTGCCCGACTACAACAAAATTTCATGGTCACCTTGTTATGGCTCATTTGACTGCAGGTCAAAGCAATGGATGTGAGCTGATAATAAACAGCTCAGTCTCTGTGGGAGGCAGAGATTCAAAAACACTTTCAGTGGATTCGGAGACTTTTTCATACGATATTTCTTTAACTTCTGCAAACTGCATGAAAACAATTCAAAATATATCTTAGATGAAACAGCTCCAGCAAGAGCTGAAGCGTGTCTCACGGTTCAGCAATAAGCCATATGGTACCTCAGATGTCACAAAACCTGCCTACATCTCAAAGTGAAGTTTTTTCCTACAGAGAAACACCAAAACAAAGCATACACAATGCAAATATGCTCTCCTCCCTGTTTCTCCATTGGAAAATGTTATCTTTATGTTGCTGTTTGCTCACACCACTGAAAGAAGTTTAACAGTTACCCTCCAACTGCCTGGGGTCCTGGAAGCCCCTTGGCATTTGCATGCATGACGCTCTAAAGAACACGGCTTTTTCAGAACATTCACACAAATATCTACTTCCTTTTACCAAACAGGGATAAATCGCTTCTTCTCAAAACCCTTCCTGCTTCACTCTCCACTGCTGGTCTCAGGTTAAAGCAAAAGCTTTAGAATAGGTTCTAGTTTGCAGCAACCTCATTTTCTGGCATTTACAATCCATTCTGCACCGTCTCTAATGCCCTTTTTGCAGAGGCACATGATAACACAGCTCTTGACTTGCTAAAGTATGAGTGAGGAAAAGCAAGAAAAATGATTGTGGGAAACGGGAAGCCATATGGAATTCCTTTTATAGTAGGAACAGTTCTTTTCACAGCCTTATTTTGTAGAGTTTATTAAGTAGCTTTCAACATTCATAATGACAGAACTCCAAGGGTCTATGGAAATTAAGCAACTGTGGGCCCAAAATAGCTGCTCTTTCTGCAGATGACAAGCAATGAGAAATCTGGCTGGCTAGAAATAGCCATGTATGTCATTAATGATGCCTCAGACTCCAAGCATCTCCCTGTGGGACAGCCAGGCCTCCGCATCATGTGATTACCCCATGGCACAACAGGGTACACCCGGCTGAGGAGAACACCTTCACAGCGTCACCGATGGCACACAGCGAGACAGCTGGCACAGCAACCGTGCCTCCTGACAGGGATTTCTGTTTTTCCTCTACAGCTCAGAAGGATGTGGATAAAATGCACATACAAAAACAGCTCTGCTTGCAGTGCAAAGCAAGAGGATCAAGGAAGTGACTATCACTGAACTTTATTTTGTCTTATAAAACTAGACTGACAGCAATATTACACACAGAAAAGGGCTGATTAACTTTCTGTGCTAAGTAGAATATATGAAGAAGCTGCCAAGCAACTCCTGGTGGTAAGCATGCATGGAACATAAACGAAGAGCTTCACTCCTTCTGTACAAACATGTATTTGCACTGAGAAGGTAACTTTTACATGAAAAACTGAGGAGCTCATTAATAGCAGCTATTGTCAAAAACATATCAAAATGTACCAGCAACACCCAAATACAGTACTCAAACTCAACAAAAATGCCTGATGTTCAAGTCTTCTAATCAACTGAAACATCAAGATAGTCATACAAAATGAGTCTAGCCCTTTTCTAATATTATTCTTACATTTCCACAAAACATCATGTGATGCATTGTAGTTATTCTCAGTCCATCCTGACACATTAACTGCCTCTGTAGCAGCATTTGCATTACCTGAATTTTCACAACTCTGCTGGCATCAAGCTGTATTTTGTTTTACTAGTTTGCTACACTGGCAAGCAAAGTACTAAAGAGCACAAGGGCACCATCTAAAAACACGGTCACCTTCCAGTTCAGAGGCACAAACGCACTTGTCCTACATGAACAGCACACAGCCTGCTCTCTATGCTAAACCTCACTCACAGAGACAATTTAACATTTTCAGTTACAGCAGTTGACATTTTGGGGGAAATACTACTCAAGTTACTGTTACAAGGCATAACAGACTGACCCATGTAATTATTTCATTATTCACAGATCCTTAACTGATCTATCTTTGACATCATTTTTAATGCAAGCAATTACATGACTAATATTTTCCCTGTGGGTAGCAGGACTGGCCATTAATTTAGAGACTTCCCAAAGACTCCTGTTCAAAATAACATTTGTTCTGTAATCTCCAGTGTCATTCTCTCCGGGTCCAAATTTGTTAGGTATGCCTTCTGGATAGGCATGTGCATTTTTCAATCTGTCATTTCTCTGGATGTTCATAAAAATGAGAGCACTGGGCTTCCAGAGACTCTATTTATGCTCTAGGGTAATAAGGGTACCAGAAGCCCACTTCAACTTAGGCCTCCTATTTGCCACAGGAAGCAATAGCTCATGCCAATAGATCTCTTATTTTCTAAGGAACAAGACCTAAATTGGGTCACACAACTGTTATTAAGGCTACACAAAATCACTAACTGGTAATGGAGGGGACAGCTATCATCAGAACTGTTACTTTACCAATTATACAAACAAAACCACCATCTGAAGAGCTTTCTGGTAGTAGGCTCTAATTTAACAGTTATTTCAATTTTAGTCTTCTCAGCAGGGTTCTAAGTGGGCTATTTCACATCTGGCCATCACAGAGCTTGATGGGAGAGCAAAGGCAGGGAGGACGAATGTTTCAATAACTACCTGCTGTCTGAAAAGAGGCCTAGAAGAAATAACTTCATGTTATTCTGTCATGAATAGACTCTCTGTCCTGAAG
The DNA here is from genome assembly GCA_013389825.1 of Crypturellus undulatus. Taxonomy (NCBI): domain Eukaryota; kingdom Metazoa; phylum Chordata; class Aves; order Tinamiformes; family Tinamidae; genus Crypturellus; species Crypturellus undulatus. Next base: position 41,661 of record VWPW01010670.1, read on the forward strand.
ATTTCTGACCTCATAACAGATCATACTGTTGATTTCTTATTACCATTCTACAATTACCAATCTACATTATACAGTTGCCCCTTTCCTGTTTTACCTTAAGAACAGGAAGAGTACCTCATCTTTTTTCAATCCATAACATGTGAAAACCCAATAATTATGTTATTCTGGGAAAAAAATTACACAAATAGAATTACACGGACATGAAAAATCAATCTGAGGACAGTATTAATACACAAAGTGACAGACTGTGTATGAGTATCTGTATTTGCATTCAAAGGGAACAAACAGTGGCATAACCAGGGTTATTTAAAATGGGGAAAAATGAAAGTGAGGTTTCAAAAAGATGAAACAGGAAAAATATGTAGAAAAAATGCATCAGCTCTTTGACCACTTGGTGTCGCTCTTAACTTGTACTTGTGTCAACCAAGGACTTTTTATGACAGCAGGAAACATATCTGTAATAAAGAAAACTGACAGACTGGGGAGGATTTCACTAGTTATATTTTGGAAACAAAACTCAGACGTTCAGAGATTGAAATAGCCTGACCTAACTGTTCTCTAGAGGATGCAGGGTGGAGCCATGTTCTGTACAGACCTGCTGTCTCGGAGATAGACAACTACCATTTCTAATGTTTGTGGCTTGCAAACCTTGATGTAGTAAACAACTTTGATTTGTTCCCTCTCCTCTCCAACCTGAGTAGGCATCAGGCCTGGAAGGAGCCCACAGCAGCCGGCTCGGTGCATCGGTACCAACAGAACATTACTTGCTGGAGAAGAATGTTGAACTTGCAACTTATCCAAGGTCACTGATTAAAAACTATTTTTAATAAAGTATCATTAACAGCTAAAGCAGTAGCTTACTCCCAGTCTCGCAGGGCTCAAATAACCTGAATGGAGCACGCACACACACACAGCCACCAAATCCCACTCAAGGCCAACGAAGAGGAGGCAGAACCACTGCAGCTACCCAGCCAAGACACTTGCCCAGCCCTGACATGCCTGTCATGCTGCAGTGCAGCGGTGCATTCCTGAGCGCAGTCCTGCCACAAATGCCTTCTCCCACTTCTGTTCATGTAACAACGCTAGGCTTTCATTAGCATCACCAGAGTCTTGCTGGGAGTGAAACTATTTTGCTTCTCAGCAGAATCTTCACCGACAACTTACCCTTTGCTAGGTTTGGCTGATGGCACAAAGAGAGAGTGAAGGGTGGGAGGGAAAAAGCAATGCTGACTGCTGACTCGCTCGCTGCTTGAAAGCGGGCAGCTAAGCAGGCAGACTCCACTATTAAATACCAGCATCTTAAATTTGCTGCTTGCCAGGGAATTGACTTTCCTATTTATTACCACTAGGAAGAGAATTTAGAATAGTATTTACAAAACAGCATGCTTGTACTCCTAGCGTGGTTAACTAATGGAAAGACTGGGAAGAGCAATGTCTGACACTTGCAACGCTTGAGATCAGAGATTAAAAAAACGAGGAGAAAGTTAGGGGGTGCCCTGTGCTGGCTTCCACGGGCAGGGCTCCTGCTGCCGGGTCCAGGGAAAGCAGATGAGATCAGCCCAACACAGAGCAAGAGGCATGTGCAGACCTGGAGCGACCAACACTCCTGGGTTTCATCACAAGCTTTTACCCCTGTTATTCTCCATAAGTGCTCCTAGAACTGATCCTTGAAGAGGATACTGATATTTTTGCAATTTCTTGGAACAGAAAACTTCCACCGACCTTTGGAGGTATTGTACTGTCCACAGGGCAAGTGGAAATCTTCCTGCTCTAATCTGATCCCTCTTTTTTTAAGCTCATGAGCTTCTCACTCAGCATAGTTTGCCACTTGGTCTTATTTCTTCAGACCAGCAGTTCTCTGGCATCTACAAAACACCTTGCTGCTAGACTGTAATAAGCTTAGAACAACAATAACACCCAGTCTCGTGTTCAAACCCTACGCCCGTCTGCACTGCAATGCAATGTTACAAAGAGGTGTTCTGCAGCGCAGTGCCATCAGCTTCCAGAATGCAGGGCATCTTTGGAAAAAAGGGACCAGTCCTGTCGCCACACAGGGATCTGTGCTGGGTTAAGCAGCTATGGACAAAATGACTTGGGGTTCTGCAGGAACAGTTACATACATGGTCAGAAATGATGTTTCACAGCAAGGACCTCATCTTTCATCTCCATGACAAGCCAGCCACCTCAGGATGCACCAGGTCAATTCTTCATTCACCAAGAAAATAGCTGAATTGAAAGAACACTAGCAAATACAGATAAATTGGTTAAAATAAGACATGGAAACCCAGAAGATGCTTCAAGAAGGCTCCTAAGAGCCCACTGAGGGCCACTGCTTTATTGCTTGATCGCATTCACAAGGCTGCCTTTCCTCAGAAACCCTTGTAGTTATACCTGCTACTCTGCAACAGAGGGAAACAAAAAAAACCAAAACAAACAAACAAACCCCACAACCCCAGCACCAGCCCATCTTACTCTGTTCAGTACCTCACTCTAGCTAGATTCACTATTTTCACAGAACAGTTGAGGCTGAAAGGGGCCTCTAGAGACCAGCTAGCCCAGCCTTCCCGCTTGGAGTCCCCTGAACATGCTGACCAGGACTGCAGCTGCATTCTCTGGTTATGCAGTTCCAGGTATAACCTGACTTCTGGGCATTGTAACTCAACCGCAAGGCACAACTGCAGGTACGATATTTCTGCATGCTCAAGGAGCATCCCACTACTACTTTTTAAACGTTATTTTGTGACAGTACTTGAAATCAATGACAGATTTCAATCTAATTTCTTTAAGGAATTTGCCTTTTTCCATATAATAGAGGTTCATCAGGAAAACAGGAAACTGAAGGATATCACTCAAGTATGGACTACACAGAAAAGTACACAGTCAAAAGGAACACACTGATGCACATCACCCAACCAGGAATCTTCAGCCAGTGTGTCCCTGTTTTATGTATCTTTCCTTTTGCTTAAGTGCAGAGGCACTGCACAGCCAGCTGAACCCTGGGACAGCTACACTGAACACTCTGTACAGCTGCTGCTCCTAGGTTAGGAGTCCAGCAGCAGCAGTTTATTACTTCACATGTTCCAGTCAACCAGATGTTGCCTAAGTAACTTTGAAGTAAGGTAAGGTAATAAGATTTAGCATGAAGTTGGAAGTATAGAAAGGGACACACCATACATATTAGATATAGTCTATTTTACAAAGGAAAGATGGATTGATAAAAGTCATTAAAATATGCATTAATGGAAGTTTTTATAGACTTTACAACATTAAGGGGAAGATTAAACCTAAAGGTGGCCATTTCAGTTTTTATGCAGCAGTTGATAATTTTATTTTCAACCCCTAGAAGTCATGTGCATGTAATGTCAGCAGACCAATTACACTACAAGAATGATGCAGCCATTTGCCTCAGCTTTAAGATGTTAAACTGCAGAGGCTCCATCTCACTGGAATTCATTCTTCTGAAACCATACACTGAAAATATCTCCTTTTTTATTAGATATCAGTTTTTCCTTAACAGTTTAGTACTGTTATAAATCTTAATATATTACAAACATTTTAATAGAACAACAAATAATGATGAGGGAATAAATAGGATTAGTTATTATAATTGTACTAAGAAAATATGAATCTGATAAAAAGCTACTGGAGCTAAAGAAAGGAGACCTACTGGATGAAAAATACAGCTTTAATATGTAAAAGGCACTCAAATTCACAGAATTAATACTTGTGTTCCCATACTTCTGTGTTTTTGCAGCCCAGATATCTGTTCTAATGGCAGAATCAAGGATAGAAACAGAAAAAAGCAAAGAAGGACATGGGTGAGATGAAATGTAAAAAATACGATTTAAGCAAGCCATACTAAATAGAACCACTCAGTAACAAAAATTATATTCTCATTCAGTGTTCTTGTAGGATGACAACAGAACAGAGCTAAGATCTGCTAAGATCTTTTAGATCTTGGAGCCAAGAGATTTTAGTTTCCAAGGGAAACAACATAAAAATGAGTAAGTTGAATAAAGGAGGAACACTTCCTTTTATTATGGAAGCTTAATTAAAAAGTGCAGTCAAAAGTGTAAAATGGCTTTAGGAGTACAAGGATTGTTTACAATATTAAGGACTCGGGGAAAAATTCAAATTAGTCACCAAAAGGTTTTAGAAAGAGTAACAGGTTGGTATAATTAAAAGCAAGATAAATGACATTAGAATTTGTTTTTTGTTTTTAATAGTTTGAAAGTTTAAATTTTGTCCTAACAGAGGAAATTGAAAAGAACAAACTCAAGTCGAAAAGATATAAAAATAAAGCAAACATAAAACATCAAGGAAGTTGTTAACAAGAAGAGAAACAAAAAGAAGACTGCTTTCAAACACATCAGAAGCAAGGAGGCTGCTGGGGATTCCACAGCCAGTACACATTTATATCAAGGAAGAAGTGCCCCAAGAAAGCAAGGGCTGCAGCACGAAATCTAAATGAGGTCTCTTCTCTCCTCACTTGAGATGCATTTGGTTGTTATACCACAAACTTTGATGGACATGTGACGCACTCCATCTCAAATGGAAATGTTAACAGAATAGAATTAGGAACAAATTGGTAAAAGAAAGAAGCAACAAATTTCTAAGACACTTAGCTATTCACTAAGACATTCCGAAGGCACTCAGCTATAAAATTACTGCAACATTGCAATGCATAACCTTTTGCCTAAAATTACTTCAACGACTGAAAAACAGAGGCAGTTAATTTGACCCAAGACACTGCAGTTCTTAAGGTGTTTTGAGAATGACTTGCCATAGCAATCACTGGGTCTGAGAGTTCAGTCCTTCCTGGTAAAAGTCAGCCAGAGCCAGGACTTTAGCTCCAGGCCTGGTTGATTTGAATTGATTGATTCCAATCACTACAACTTTGTTGATCCCACAAGAAGCAGTATCAAGAGAGACAACAAGAAAGAGAGGGAACAAGAGAGAGATATTGGTGTTGGTCCTGGTGATCCATCGTCCTGGGGGCACCACCGAGGGGGCTCCCCTTTATAGCTGCACCTACGCCACTTGCCCAGCTGGTACTTGGGACTCGGGTGCACGCTCTGCATATTCCTCACTTGGGAAGGTCTGAAGCCTGAGCTGCTCCCGGACCTGGTGGGTCACTAAAACTGGTGTCAGAAGTAGGATCCCCAACATTTGGGGTTGGAGATCTCCACTTTAATACAAAGGAGGGGAGGTGCACGGAGAGGCCTCCTAGCAATAACACCAGGACAGACCTGGACAGAGCAGGCAAAATGGTCACGTGGAAATCATTTCAGCCCAACTGTTCACACCTCTTGCTGCAATTAGAAGAATCTTACGCTTGTTCATCCCTGTTTGGGGTAACATGGGCAGAAAACAATTGGCATGACCTACAAGCAGCAGCTGGTTGTGTTGCAAATTTACAGCAGGAGGGAAAACACAAGAAGGGGAAAGCTGTGGTCTGATGCACAGATGGCCCACTGCCCCCACAACTGGCAAAGAGGCAACCAAAGGAAAGGGGAGACCCCTCCATTCCTGATCCGTATGCCCCTTCAACAAGACCGATGTAACGATGGAACTGAGTGGGGAGGGTGAGGAGCAGTGCCAAGCAACTGGCAAAAACTCAAGAAAAATGCAGCAGACTATCAGAGAAACAGAGGCAGAGTGTACCTGGCAGGTGGCCTGGGTGGAAGAGACCACACTGTGTGTCTGAGGAGGAGATGCAGACACACTGGGGACCTGGGGTGTTCCTACACATGGCTGCTCCGCAGGAGGGCTGCCTGCGAGGTGGGAGGTTTGGAGCCCCTCATAGCATGCAGGCTCATCTCCAAGCTGACGCACTGCGGCCCTCCCCTACGTGGATGGTGCCAACCCCAACAACTGACCCCCTGATTAGGGGCTACCTGACTCCCTGAAGTTAGAGGCGATGGAGCTGCAGGATCGCTCGAGGGACACACTAGTGCCACAGGAAGAAGGCCAGCACAGAAGAGGCCTGGGGGGAAATCACCCCGGAATTAATAATGGCTGGAGGATGGCATATATAGGAAATGCTGTCAAGTCTAAAGCAACAGTTAGAAGGGTAGAGTAGTGAGATAGGAAAAGCCATGGTAGACCCCAGAGCCTGAGGAAGAATCTGGAGTGGGCAGAAGGGATACAGAAGGGGAGGCCCCAGGACTTGATAGCTGGCCTACCGCACAAGACATTAGAAGAATTAGTGAGAAGAGGGGAGGCCCCTCAGCCTGCCAACACTGGTGGGGCAGAGCAACAGTGTGAGAGGTCAGGTGCAGTCTGTGACCAGCCACCTCCTGCCTGGCCACACACCCACAGGGAGAAATTTCAGTGGCTCAGGAGAGCGACAGGGCTGCCTGCAAGGGGTGGGCACTGGGACAGCCGGGGGCTTTCCTGAGAGCTCAAAGAAAACATACGAGGAGCCTTCTTGAGCACTTTTCCCTTAGGCTCCTCCAGGACCCCGTGAGGCTTTTGGTAGATGCAGGAGCTCGGGGCCAGCTCCGCATGCTGTTGCAGATGGGAAGCACCTTCCCCTCACTGCAGCTCAGCAGCTTCCAGGTGGGACTCGGCACCACAGCTGTGTCCAGTAGGGACCCCAACCTTGTGTACCCACAGCTGCACAAACTTCTGCTTTGCACTGTCACAGCAACAGCATTGCCATAGTACTGATATATAAAAAGCATGTGCATAGTCATAGTAAATAATGAAAGGAAGAATATAAATTATAGTAAAAGGAATAAAAAAAAAAAAGACGATTGTCACATGAAAATGTGGTTTGTGCCCTTCCTGTTTTTGTGCAACACTGAAGGAGTACTTTTTAGGAAGCCTTTGAAGGCAGAAAGCTATCTCTGCCCACAACCAAACTGCTTTCCTCATTGCAGTACAGCAGAATACATGAATAACCAGTGCTAGCAACACAACACAGCACTTAAGGATGGAAACTGAAGAACATAATCAGTAAATAATGGAAATTACTGCTAATCAAATAAATTAATTCATCTTCCATGATTAGTAAAGAATTCAGCTCTATCTGCAAAGTGCTGTCTGTAGCAAATTCAGCCCAAGAATATGCAGCTTAATCAGTGAAGTTTGTAAATAACTTCACAGCTGAAGTATACCATTCAACTAGTGAACATGTACATCAGTTGCCAAAGAACCTTAAAAAGCTTAGAAAATTACACAGCTGAGATGCTCTCTAGCAGCTCAGTCAGGGAAACAGGTGCCTTGTTCAAGAAGCTATTTAATTTCACTAGTAATATATACAAAGAATAACCATACATGATATCTTGAGTATGAAACTACGCAACTCAATGTAATATACCATATGACTAGAAAAGTGTGCTGTTAGTTGAGAAATGTTGACTGGTCATTAAATTACCACCCAAATGGTCATGGCATTTGGAAAGTTGCTAGAAAAAGAAACAACTGGATGACTGATGAGCACAGTAGGGATCAGTACTGAAGCACTGAGGAAAACCATGCAAATGCAGTGAATTTTCCCTGGTGTAGGGTGCCGTGTTACTGAGTTCTGCAGCAGAGGCACACTGCCATGTGCATCCTAGCAGTGCCGTTGCATCCTTTAACATAGCTGTGCTTCACTTGGAGACACGAGCTGGGGCTGAAGTGGCAGCTGCAGGGATGTGCCCATAATTGCACTCCTGTCTGACATGGTCCATATTTTTGGATGGTGCCTACAGTAGCTGATAATGGCAGGCACGATGTCTGTCCTATTCCTCTCCTGAGTTAGAGGGGTTAAAACAACCATAGGTTGTGCTTTTAAATTCAATGGCAGAGCTCCTTAAACTGCTGTAATCAGATCTAAACCTGAACTGCCTAAATTCACTTCTGCCTGCCAGATCCCTCTTTCAGTCTAGCAGCTCTGTTTTGCTGTCAGAGCTCTCAGTCTATGGCAAAGACATGAATCAAACTAGAAACTAATTTGGAGGAAGAACAAGATCACTCCCTTCCAAATGTTATTATTCAAACTAGCATCCCAGTTCACTGACCAGCAACTTTAACAGCTTTGAAGGGGCACTAGAGGAGAATAACATTTTCGGGCACTGAATTCTTATGCACTTTCCGCAAGAATTATGGAAATGAGACACAACCACCTGACCAGTTGAGGCAGACAACAAAATCCATTCAGGATTCTGTATAAGCCTGCTAAAAACAGCTATGACCATACCAATGTTTAGAGTCAAATAAGTTCTTTGAACAAGGGCTCTGCCTATAGATTAATCAAAGTACAATCATGTTAGTAGTAATGTTGATTTTGCAAGACCCTTTAAGACAGAGGTGCTATTTGTATCTATTAAAATGTGGAATCTAGAACAAGAGACAGAATCTTGCAATAGATTAGTGTTAAGACTACACAGAATTTCCCACATTTTGGTTTGATTTCTACAAAGGAAAGTAACAGAATTGTAAAACACTATTTCCAGACTGCAAGTTTGTTCACTGTGATCCTATTTTAACTTTTACTTAAGGTCAAAAATTCCAGAAACTAGACACAGCATCACAACATGGTGAGGTTGGAAGGGACCTCTAGAGATCAAAACTGTTTTCACCAGTCATAAATAGAGAAGTTTAAGCATACCTGAAAACACAATGTTGCAGAAATTGATCAAAAATTATAATGCATATGCACACTACAGCCTGCATAAATACTTGCTTTAGTAAGTAACACCAAACTTCCTACAGTGGAACTAGAACATGCTTAGTTATTTTTCCACTTGCACAATCCACTTAGTGTCTGCAGTTAAAGTGAAATATATCCTGAAATATGGGAAGCAAATCTTTCTTGTGCAAACTCTAGTAATAGACATTTTAAAGGAATCGGTTCAGAAACTCATATTCCTCTTTGCTTCAGTTTTTCATTTCATGAACTTAGTGATTTTTAGGGACTAACAATATGCCATATCTTAAGTACACTCCAAAAATAAATATTTCACTTTCTAACTGAAATTTAATAGAACTTTTAACTTTTCATGAAAACATTTCTGTAAGAATAAATATGTAACAGCCCAAGTCATTTTTGAAGGGTGACAGTTATAAACAATTAAATATTTAGATTTCTCCCTTAAATCCTGGATTGAATGACCAAATGACACCACTGCTTTCTCTGGGCCACAGAAGAAAACAGGAGGAAAAGACGCACACAGCTACTGATAAAAAGTTGCAGTAAGTAGACTACTGAGTGCACATCCAATATTCCTTTAGGAAGGGACGGCCTCCAAGTTGCCCAGTCGCAGACTTGGGAATAAGGCACAGAGCAGCACAGAGATGGCCTGTCACGAGTAACTTATCTATGACTTCCTGAGCCAACGGGTGTCCTTGGTGCCTGTTCTACAGGAACTACAGCCATGTCACGACCCATATTCAGGGCGATTGCAAACTGATGTCTTGTCTCAGACATTTCCATATTTCCTATTTTTTAGCTGAGCATACGCTTTGTTTCCTGTCTTTTCTAAAGAGCAGAAATGCTGAATCTCACTTATCTTGCCTGTGTGCAATCAGCTCCACCTCCACGCTCTTTCTACGGCCAGTATTTTCTGTTCAAATTCTTCATGCTTAATAAAGCAGGAAAGCCGTACCAAAAGCTTCCTTCAGTGTGCTCTTCCTTTTGAATTATGGGACACATTATTTCTCTGGAAAAACAAACACACCTCAGAACTTTTCAAAGAAGGTGTGATGAATGGTTTTTGCCTTTTTTAAACCTTCACCTAACTCTAAAATGACTGAGGGACTTTCCCCTCTGGTTTGGAAAGGCAAAACCAACCTTACTAAATCAAATCAACCTCAATCCTACCTCTATAAGTACATAGAGTCACTTTGACTAACCAATTTTAAACATTATGACAAAATAATGGCTTTTCTTTCCCCAGTAATATTAATCATGCTTATTTCAGTGAAATAAGACACCTCAGTCACATAGTAAAATAAAAAGACTGAAAAGATACAAAGAAAGGGCTACAGACACCCAGAAAGCATTTTGTAGCCTGAATACAATAACCAAATTCAATAACCAAAATTGCTGCCTGCCTATGGTGTTTCCTACTACCAAATGTATAACCAGAAGTTCAATTTAATAAGTTTAACAATTATTTTGTCAGAGAACAATATGAAACAAAGTTTTACACCTGGTTATAAATAGTATATACAGCAGCTGTTTATGAAATAAACTGTTCATATATTTACCACCATTTACAGAACCTGCAAAAATAATATTCAGGAGAATGAGACACTGAAAAGAATTTATCATCTCTTTTTATAACTGTGTAGAGCTGTTTGATTTGAAACAGCTGGGATTGTCTATCTAATTGATTCAAATGTGCATTCAACTTGGTGTTTAGATCATTGAGTTGATTATGCAAACAAGGCTGCTCTGGAAGATGATGAGTATGGTTTTTCCCTAGGGTTCTAGTGTGGCATGATGATGATAAAGCAAGTGTTACCAGCAGAACAGTAGCAGTGGTTAAAACAACTGTTTGCCTTTGACCACAAAACAGCAGCTATGCAAAAGCCTGTGTTTCCCACTTTCTAGAAAAGCTATTAGATAGTTTGATTTACTTGAAATAAAAGGGCTTTTGAAGATTTATAGGTTTATGCAATGTGGTCATAATACTCAACCTAAAAACAAGCAAACAAGCAAACAACCCCCCCAAAACAAACAAACAAAACACCTCAACTTAATTCTCAACTTCTCAACTTAAAAAAATGGATTATCAACTTAAAAAAAAAAAAACCTGCATTATTCATTTTATGAACTTCTTATACCACACTGGATGATACACAAAAACTACAACACTTTGGGGTAAGGGTGAGGGTGCATCATGGGATCCCTAGGAGGTAGGGTTTGCATTTCCATTCATTTTGTTGGGAGGTTATGGCCATGGAGTTTAAAAGATCTTTTAAGCGATACAAAGCTTTAGAAGCGTCATGTGTCACACAGTTGACAACCTTCCCAAAGAGTAATTTCATCTTCGTCAGTTTGCTAGAACTGAGTCTTTGGAATGGGCCAGCACTAGAGAAAAATGAAGAATCACTTCCAAATGAGTAAATCAGGACCTCGATGAAGATTTGCATTTCAGGTAATACATGGTCAAACGTGTTTAGCAATAATAGCCTTTGGACTGTGAAGTCTCAGGTTTTAATCTTGTTGGACTAACAAACAGATTCTAAATAGCATAACATATGAAATCAAAGAAACATATATAAAGATTAAAAGCAGAAAAGAAAATAAATATTGAAGAGATTATTCTGGTGTTCCCTATCATTCTGACTTACAGTTATGACAATTAAATGAACACATAGCCCGTAAGTTCATGCCTGATATTTTTTTTATCAGTCTTCATATTTGACTAATTAGAAGATTTTTTTCCCCCTGGAAATTTGAGTACTTCTGTACTAATTGATTTACAATTGCTTCAAACTGCTGGCTTCCATTTCTAATTTCCAAACTTCATTTTTTTAATTACTCCAGTACTCAGGAAAAGTAGGTTAAAACAATTACACCTCATTTTGGCAGTACATTTTTTTTTTATTATTTCAGCTTAATTACACTTTAAATCAGGAACTGGCACTATGTCAATTATTATTTTTTGTATTTAAGTATTTTTATAAAAACGGACTATTAGCCTCATTGAAACACTGTCTTACTGGTGTATATGACAGACTGTGCTTCTAGAACATTATGCTGCAATTAGTATAGCAAGCTGTAGTACAGCAGTGACAGTGCAAATTAAAGACTGAATGCATTAGACTCAGCCAGACAACTCCAGCACATCACCACTGACTTTGCTTCAACACACCTGAACCAGAAAATTATTTAACTCAGCTTTCAAATGACAATGTTTTCATCACATTAGTTTTACTGCTGAATCCCAGTTTCTTGGGATTTCAGGATGTCATATGAGCAGGTAGTCTGCATAAGAGATTACAGCTCAAGAATCACTCCAATAACATCTTCCCTTGAAAAACCTCTGGTTTCAGAATGATGCAGCAATGCATATATTATTTATAGCATAACAGAACTTACTTCTGTGTGCTAAAGAACACACACATTTGGCTGAAGAATGTTTTTGTAATTCTTTAATACATGAACAGAGTCTTTATAATAGAGATGGCCAAACGGAAGCATACAAATGAATGCACACAGCATCTGAGCTTTCCAGTAAGAGCCACCTGTGCCACAAAGACGAGTCACTGAACAGCACTCAGATTTGATACTTTTGGATAATAAGCACATATTTTTGTGACTGATTTGGTTTTCATGTTCATCCTTAAGTTTTTAAGCTTAGCAAATACTTGAAGGCATACTTCTTAGTTAGAAGGCATACTTAAGTTAAAATCGATATTTTAACTTAAGAGGTCCAAGATCACTCACTGCAAGCTCTGCTGCTACTGAGCTCACGCCAGTTATGACTACTACAAATGTTTATTCTATCAACAGATGGCAATTTCATGGGTCACTTTTCCTCCTTCCCAAAGGTAAGTGTCAGACTTAAACTTGCTTTCTTGTCATCAGGCCAAATTTCTGACCCAATCACTAACAGCAACATTTCAGGAAAGACATTAGGGAATCAGAATTCCAATGCATGAGGTGCCGACTCAAGCACAAGTCCATGAACACAGGGAAATGCTCCTTTCCACTTTGATATTGAAGTTTCATCTTGCATATTCATTGTCAAAGCTCTATTACATACAGTTATTTTTGCCAGATGCCATGCCATTTTTACCTTTGAGAACAGATTTAATAGACCATGGATACAACATCAGAAAAAAACAACACCAATGCTAAGATACCTGAGGCACACCATGAACAATTATGCAGGAAAATGTTTTCAAATTTAGGTTAAAGACATTTAGTGGCAGCTAAATGTAGAGTGTTCCTCTTCACCTCACCAACATAGCCTTAAAAATTAGAGAAACACAGTTCAGGTAAATTTATTTTCTTCCTAATCTGTCAATATCAGGAACCTGATAGAGAACAAACATGAAAGGCAAAATAATAAAATTACAGTGTGATTAACATGCCACTAATATAGCTAGAGCTGTCAACTGTTAGAAGAAAGTTTCTCTCCAACAATGCTGCTAGAAGTTGCCTTTGGAAAGATACGCACCAGTGCCTATCCTCTAGAGGCATTCTAGTATTCTCCCTCTCACTTGCCTGCTCTTGGACCTTAGGAAAGTTACTTCACATCCACCTATCTCAATTTCTCCATCTGTGAGAATAGAGCATTGCCAGTGATTGGTACAGCACCTTGGGATCTTACAGTTCACCAGCCAGGAATAACACAACGGCATTACTATTACTGCAAAGTGTGCTTAGTGCTATTTTGAACTGTCCAACAGTGTCTTGGGATTACAAATACTGCAGCTTTCTGAAATGCAACAGTTGCATACATTAAGTCAGGTCCTAGACTCTTAACATCCTATTAAAAAGGCTTACTTGGGTTAGGAATTGCTCCTAAGGAATAAAGACTTACAAGACTAGGCTCTACAATAAAGAATAAGATGCTGAAAAACTGCTCTTAATTCTTCATGTGGTCATAACTACTTAAAATAATATTCCTCAGAGTCAACTATGTACTGAATTGCAGATTTGTATTTAGCTCAAATTAGCAAGAGCAAGAACTTAAAGAAATCTTAAGACTGTCTGGGCTCTGTAAATCAAACCCCAGGTACACATTCCTCTCACCTCATCCGAGGGCTGCAACACACATATACAGCTTTGTTACCAAGAGATTCACATATTTTAAAATATTCCAATAGGAATGTTATTTTTGGACATCACTTCTTGCATATACTCTTACTTTCTCTGTCCTGTATTTAGCATTTGAACATCATTTCACTTTCAAATATGTGAACAATAATCCTCTGCCCTTAGAAAACCTGACATTACCTTTTCAATAAATAGCATCTCATTTTCTAAGCGTTTTCCTCACACTATTTGTCTTCCAAACTCCGGGTTACACAGCCATATTCTTACCTTCTGGGTAAGATGTCTTCCTTGAAGAGATTTGACTATTTTACTTCAGTCTCCATAAAATGTGCAACAGCTGATGCTACAGGCTGAAGAAAGGTACCAACTATCTTCAGGAAAAACATTCATTTCACAAGACACTCAAGATTTCAGATTTATCAGTACTGAAATCAAACATATGAAAATACAGACCATCTGAAATGTTACTCAGATCCAAAAACCTCAACAGATCAGTTCAATGAAGATTAGATTTTTTTACTGGTGACTCTCAATACACAGAGAGCCCACAGAAAATCTTTTTTTTTGCCTGTACAGAAAAAGTAATTCAGAAAAACGTGTTTACAGATATTCCCTATGCTTAATATTTAGTGAAGATGCCATCTCTGTCCTGCTAATGTTATTCTCTGCATTACCCATTTTGCAATTAAGGGAACAATGTATGTACTTCATTTCCAAAATTCTGCCAAATAATTACTTCATAGACTTGTCACAGAAAACCTTACCAAGGCTTATAGATAAAACCATCAGAATAAAAATATAAAATACATAAAACCATCAGAAAGCTCTTTTCTGTGGACTTTGCTGGCCCATGGAGTAAAGTTTAAAAATAAAGAATGGACCTGAGGGAAAAAAACACGACTTTTGCACAGGTTACTTTAAAAAACTAAAAGGAAGTCAAAGAAGTCTAGATATCAAAATCTAATGTTCATGGTAAAGGGCCTAACGTGTTTATGGAAGACATGAGGAGATAATCACAGCTACCTTAAACTGATCCATCTTGATATACAGTTTGCAGAAAACAGTATAATGATACTGCAGGAAAACAAAACCAATAATGAGTTGTAACATCGATAAAAGATTACTAATGTAAAAGGAAAGTCACATGATCCCAGGCATTTCGGTGTCTTGTCTATACTTTTACTGAAATAAAAAAAGTCTGTGGAGCAGAGAAATCCAACACAAGCCATTTCAATCTCAAAATAAAACTGCTTGTTATGAAAGACATACCTAACATACGTGACATCACACTAAAGGGTAAACCATAAAGTACTGCTTCTTGGAGTGGTATTTTGCACAGAGCAGTGTAAGAATTCCATGCAAGTGGTTGCAGGCACAACCCTACCTTAGGTACCACAGTGCAGCAGTGAGGTGCCACAGGCATTTTAGCAGAAAGATGTTATGTGCACATTGTAACCCCGTCCGTTACATCTGCCTAGACTCTTGGCTACATTCTAGTCTGACATGAGACACAAGGAAGGCAAACACTGCCTTTGGGGAGAAGCTAGGAGTGGAGCAGAAGCATAGCAACAATGCCTACACAAACAGCATTGTGGAAAGCAGGTAGCACTGGACTACACGAGTGTCATTTTGAATACTTAATCTCTTACAAAAAGGTACTCCTTCCCAGTATGTGGTTTTAAGTTCACAGTGGTCCGGGGACAGTTCATCTTTCACTGCCTATCACTGAGGCGTGAACTCCCTTCAGCATCATGCACTTTTAAGAGACTGTGATCCTGTGATAAGGCACAAACACAGCTCTGCATACCAATGGCTACATTTTTTTTATGCAGGTTCATTTCTACCAAGCAGAACTGAGATTTCTTCAGAAAAAGCAATGCAAATTACTGCATCTGCTATTGGGTCAGGAGATGAAACTTCATACAAATAAGTAAGAAAAACAAGGCTCTTCTACAGCCTTTACAAAGCCAGCAGCATGCTACCTGAACTCTATTTAGGCACTGCAGACTCTCAAGTCCCCAGGGACTGCCAGGAGAGGACAGATGATGAAGCACCCTTTCTCAATGAGATAATCACTGATAATGGAAAAAAAAAAAAACTTTGCATTGAAAGGGTTGCATTTTGCCACAGTTAACCAGCAAAAACAGTCATTTCCAAAGGAAGCCTCATTTACAGCAGTAGCAGCCCAGTGCTACATTTCCACAGCTGGTGAACCAACAAATCCATCCTAACAGACTCTAAAGTGTAAATCAAAGGCAGCAAATCTCATTGTTAAAACTTCCCCAAAGGTTAAAGGTTTAAGAACATGACCACTGTGGTCAGACCTGGATGCAGAACCACCCTCCAAGCGCTGATGAGGCTAGAACAGAGCATGGAAGGGAGGAGGCTCAAAACCAGCCTGACTACAGGCAATCTATTCTAGCAATAAGTATGTGTCTAGACCCATGGCTGAGCCCTCAGAAACTACAGCTGAAACCAGTAAGAATTTTGCTGGGGACAAGGCAGGGAGGAAAAAAAAAAAAAAGAAAAAAAAAGAAAAAAAAAAAAAGCAGGGTACTTCCCCACTTGGCCATCATTTCTTAAAATGTTTACACAGTAAAACTGCACAAGATGACATTAAATCAAAATCAGAGAGAAAATTAACCATTTCCAATTGATGCAGACAGGGGCCTGTTCATGGATTAACTTTGATTTTCAAACATGCAAGATTCATGCATTGAGTGAGCAAATAATAGCCTAACTCCAGGTGACAGGTTTAAGATAGGAAGATTATCATCATCTTATATACAGTCTGGGCAGGATTTATGAGTTCTGAGTTTCCTGGCAGTCCCATTCACAGGAATACAGCCCCATCCTGCCAGAACCGTATGTCCCCGAAACTGCCTTTAGCTTTTGCCATATGAGATTTCTAGAGGTCCTCAAACCAGGGGCTCTCCCAATTCCACTTTCGCAAGGTATAGGAACAGGATAAACACAGCTGTACAGAAGTTGAGACAAAAATCACTGCAACTGGATTTCACTCTAATCCAATTTGCAGGTCACTAAAAGCAATAGCACCAAAATCCTAACAATTCTCCTCATGCTTACAAATATTCAAAGCCAATTCCTAAATGGAAGTATTTTGTTCTCCTGTTGCATTCACATGCATTCAATAGTGCAAACCAAAACTGTTTTAAACTGTTCTGCTATCACACTACTCCTTTTCAAATATTCATAACTTCCCATTTTTCCTGAGCTTCACTGATAAATTTCAGTCTGCCTGTCCCTCCTCTTACATGTAACTTTTTCCCACATATGCTTCTTTGAAGCAAGAATTAAAATTCAAGGATTATCTCTTTGTAAAACTCAGCATTCCCAGAGGTCAAACAAACAGCAAGAATGTCAAAAAAAGTTCAAAAACCACACACACAAACCTACAGAAGGTGAGCAGGGAAACTGGATGCTTGCTGTCATCAAATCTGCTAGAGTACTTGCTGGAGTTATGGCACTCTTGACATCTTTATGCACACCACGATTACCCATGGGTGCAACAAAATAAACAAACAGGACATTAAGGAAAGAATGCCTATTACGTCCGGAAAAACTCCTCCTCCTTATCCTATCTTTGGTTGCCTTTATTTGTACCTGAACGATATACAAAGATCCCCATGCCTACTGAAAAGTTTCAGCAAAGTCCAGCCCGACTGCAAGCAAGTCATAAGTGTTGCCACAGGTTTATTAGTGTGTTGCCTTCCTAACTCTAAATCTTCCAGGTCTGGGACCGCACTGCAATTCAGGGAGTCATTTTGTGATGCTTCCTTCCTTCAAACTTCTGGCTAAGATCAAACAATGAATATTTTCTGGACAGACACTTAGCATCACAACTTCAGAGCCAAAGGCAGCACTGCATATAGCAAGAGCAGCCTCCAACACACTCTTACTCTGCGGAGAAGATTTGCTTGTGTAACCGGACATGCACACGCTTGGAACACTTGCCCAGAGGAGCTTGGAGGTAGAACTGCGGAACTCAGGGGTGAATGAAGCACAGGTGGCAGGATAGTGACAGAATGGAGATGCTTTAGCCCCCGGTTTCTGAGCAAGCCTTCCCAACACTGTGAATAACTGGAGGACCACTTTAAAAAAGATAAATGGTGGGATAATGCAGTCTCATTACTTATTGAGTCAGGTAGGTTAAAGGCATTTTAGATAGAAATGCAGCTACAGTTCTGTGTTATCAGTCAGGATTTTCCCTTAATAAAAATCAGTTTTTCATCTGAGGTTCAGATAGGAAAATTGCCTTTTTTCCTTCAAAAGATGTACCTAAGACTCGCAGCCTTTGTTAAAATTTTATTTAAATTTTATTTAAATCTATATTATAACTCAGCTGGCCTGTAAACACTGTAAGTATGGGACCTAGTCACATCCCACTGTAATACAAAGCTTTAGTTAGAAAAATTCTGATATAAACCAAATAGATAGAAAGCATATTTTTATGTTTTTTCTCCCCTCATTTGACTTTTACATTTGAGATATACATATATATGTATTTGCAATTTATGGCTCTGAACAAATGAGCCAGGATCCTCTAACATTCAGCAATGAATCAGCATGAGGGTAAAAGGATTGTGTCTATTTCCAAATCTGAAGCTGAAACTTGAAGTCCAAGTTATATGTTTTAAGTGCATGTTTTAGGCTACACTTGTGATATACGTACGAAATCATGCACACAAAAAGCTGCAGACCTCCAACTGAGGGGGAAGGTGGAACAGAAGTGCCTATCTGTGCTGACCAATTACTCCTGGTTGCTTTTACTTGAACAGACAGTTAAGTTCTCTCATTCTTGTACTGCCTTTATAAGTGAGAAAATTAAAAGCTGTCCAGTAGTGTGAACTTAGCACTAAAAGCTCACTTAGAAGCAAATTCAGATCACAACAGCAGTTACCAACTCAGTAAAAAGTTATAGCAGAACCACCACTTTAAGCACTCAAGAGACCTTTAACATAGGAAGCAAACATACGAAGAAAAATGGTGAAGAGACTAAATTGCCTCCAACATTTTTAGCACACAGGGCACGATTTTAGCACACAACTACTCCCATATTTAACACACGGACTCCACACAAATCCCAGAAATCCTAAATCAAGCTCTGGGGGCTGGAAGTCAGATGAAGTAACCTTAACTCTACTGGGATCAAAGCAAATGATTCTGCTCAATGAACTGAAGGAATAATGCTCTACAACAAACATGTTGAAAGTGCTTGCAAGAGGACTGACTGCGCTTGACGTTGAATTTGTTTATACGATAGTTTCTAAATATGAAACACCTAAAGCTCACACTCTGCTAACAAAAAGGTATGCTGCACAGAAGTGGCACCGGGATACAAATAAATTGGATACCACTTAGAGACCTGAAAGCCATTGAAAAGCAGGGAGATAAAAGGCAAACCCCTCTGAAAGTGACAGCAGTATTTTCCTGTAAAAGGAGGTGAGAGAACTCTTAATAGCATAAGGAGAAAAGGTGCTGTGTTTCAATAACCAAGTACCATAGTTCTCCATGGAATTGCCAGTAGTATTTCAAAATGGAGCACATTAAACAGAGTGCAGTTGTAAGTCCCTCTAGTGTTTTCTTGCTCTAATATGTATTACAGCAATGTAGGAGAGGAACTACCATGGATTGCAGGGCAGGCAGCTTTGTCTGCACCTGCAATTACCATTTTGTCATGAAGTGGTAAGACATTAAAATTTGAGTTGAAACTGCATAAAATATTTCATTTTATGTAACTTTGTCTAATGTTTCCAAATGTCTCTTTTAATGAAACAGTATTCCCTGATACACTGCTATATTAAAATGCCTCACGACAGTACTTTACATCAAGGCTCAGAACGCTGGCATTTCCCATATAACAGTCAACCTGCTGAACAGTCTTACATAAATACACACTTTTTAACCCATCAGGCATGTCTTGCTCATTTTTCAAAATATTATGGCGTATTACATCTCAAAATAAAAGCTCAGACACTTGGTTTTCAGACAGATGAGTTTCCAATTGCTAACGGAAATACGGCTGCTAAACCGAATGAATCAAATTTAGATGATTTTCGGAAGAATATTTGATTGCTTTTTACAAAATACATGTGAAAGCAGATGACAATCTCATATGCCTTTTAAAGTAATTTCAAATTATTTTTCAAACTCCCTTACATGTTTCATCTGCTGCATTAGAACTGCCAGTAACAGACTGTCTTTTCTCCCCATGAAGCAATGAGACAGGCACAGGGGAGAATTATGTTGACAGCAACATAAGAATTCAAACAACGTAGTGGTTGAGAGCAGAGAGAAAGAAAACAAGGTATGTGAATCAGGAAAACAGAGGAGGCATTTTGCCACAGGTTAACTCTGTCTGCCGATTGTTCTGTGTGCATAGATCTGTACAGATAGAAAAGGACAAACTAAAGGCATAATGATATGAAAAGAAGGTGTCTGGTTACAGAGAAAGCAAGTTTAGAAAGAGGTTAGATACTCGCTGAAATATGCTGGAAAGCATTAAAAAAAAAAAAAAACACTTTTTCATTATTGGTTTTCACCTTTAGCTCCTCTAACTACAACTGAAGCTTTAGATAGGAACAGAATATGTGACATTAAGTGATGCATCTCGAAAGAGTTCAAAAAACACGTTTCACTTCTTATACCATAAACCACAAATTACTTCCCATCTACCTGTAGTAACAAAGATTTTGATACAAAGTGCTAACAGCACAAAACTATCACGCACTAGAGAGAACGGGAGGGAAGCAGCAACCACGCAGCAGTCTCTGTACGAGAAGTGAATTAAGAGAATATGTTAAGTGAACACACCCAGAAGAACCCTCAGGTACCAAAGGGAAAGCCATATCCCCTCTCCAAACATGGCAATGCTTCAGTGCTCTGCTTGCGCACAAGGGTCTGTCCAACAGGCTCAAGAGTATGGGGCCAAACTCTTCTCAGTGGTGGCCAGTGACAGGACAAGGGGTAATGGGTGCAATTTGAAACCCAGGCAGTTCTATCTCCATGTGGAGCCCTAAATACACGACGCTACTAAGCCCTGACTACACGATGCTAAGTGTGTGGTGTGAGTAGATTTAACTGCGTATGTATACACACACAAACCTACATCGCTTCCATCCTCCCTTCCTCACAAAACATCCTTTCCTCCTGTGACTCACAAGGCTCATTCTGCCGACGTCTGGTTCCAGGTTATCTGTTTATATCCAGTTTCTGGACTGTTTTGGCCAATCTATTTTAGAGATCCTTCCAGGAAAGTGTTGGACCAAGCACAAACTTTAGGAAGCGTTTAAAAATGAGAAAATCCTGAGGACATATGGGGTTTGCCATATTTGTTCTTATACTTAAGAAGAGGCCAAAAAGAATAATTGGTAGATATAGACTTGAGAGAGAAAAAAAAAAAGTTACTGAAGTGAAGGTTGCCTTTGCATAATGGTTTATAGGCCTACAAAGCTGCATGGTGGTGGAGTTTAGCTTTTTGTAGCTGGTGGCAGTTGAAAGCTAGAACTATCTAAGGCTCTATGAGATGCGCACATGCAGTTAAACCCTGCTCTAGTTAGGACTGATCACATTTGCCAATTAACACTACTGTGTTAGAACAGATTGAATAGCTGCAAACCTGCAGATGAATCTGGCAGCAGTGGGGGCAGGAGGGAATTGTTTATTATATTCCTTGTGGGTCCCCAAGAATATCAGCAGCCTAGGTGCTTCCAGCAGAGTCAGATGAGTCATGCAATAACTCCAATAAATGTTTCAACTTAAGTGATTTTACTCCAATTACACTTTTACTCTTTTGAAATCATTTCTGAACATTTGCAGCAATGATTTTTTTGGCAAAAATTTAAAAGCATATTCATGAATATTCATAGTAACTACCTCTCCTGAATCACAGTATATTCAGGATAGAAAGGGCCCATACTAACAAATATATCTTCCTACACATAGTGGCTGTTCCATTATGCTGGGATAAATAAAAAGTGACCAAGTCAATTCATAGTCCTCTCACTGCTGAGAAGTGCAGTTCTTACTTCTGCCTTTTCCCTTTACCTTTATCTCTAACTACACTACCGGGATAGCAGCCAAGACACCAGGCGCTCCTCCCGCATGCACACTGCCTAAAACTCCATTAGAACAAGGGAGTTCCAAAACACGATATAGAGCTACACAGTGTACATCTGCACACTCAACCCTGACAGCAGATTCTACAGGTTTTCTTATGAAAGGGAGCAGAGCATATCAAAATACAAACATGAAATATTTCTTTGGGCACTCATCAAGGTGTGCCATATGCAACAAGAAAATATTAAACACATGCATCGTATATAGAGATCTGTTCCAGCTAAAACAGAAAGCAAAGACCTCAGAGCTGTTCTCTCTTTTAAGCATGCCTTGCTACCAAGTCCTTGTAAGAAATGCTTCTTTTCATCTCTTCCTAAAGAAGAAAAAAATATATGGGCAATGCAAAGTCATGAAAGCCCATTAGGTCTAGATGTCATTCCAGGGTTGATGACTCATCACACTGATAATGCTGAAAAAAATATTATGAAACATATCCTTGTCTTACAGTGCCTTGTCCTACATGCAAAACATAGGGCATGGCTCAATTAAGTACCTGTGCTACAGATTCCGTATTACCAACTTCCAAATTATATCGGGTCCCTCTTGTGAAAGTAGTTTCTCTGACTACAAAATAAGACTTTTACTTCTTTATATATCTTATGAATTGCATGACACGTCACCAGCTCTCACTAAATTGAAGCTGTACAATTAGGTCACAAAGTTCACATTATTTCCTTTCTACTTGCATGCTAAATGTAAGAGATGAGCTGGTATGTAAAGAACTTTCATTACGAAACAGAAGTAGAAGCACAGTGAGACTAGGTGGTTTTAGCTTGCAATTAAGGCATATTTAGTTTGAAAACATGTTTTCTGTGTTGCCTTTGCAAGTGCCAGTAGGTCTTCATTTTTTATGACCATCCAAAAAAATTCTAATGCTGTTTATTATCATGCAGAGAACAACCACCCCATCTCATATCTACTTAAAAAGTGTACACATAGTAATGGTAAAACTGTAAAGCAGTATTTCTACAGATGTGCATGGAGGCAAGAAAGCACACCTGCACTTCACTGCCCCATACTGTGAAACTTCCGGGAGGTGAAGGGAAAGCAACTCTATCATATTAAGCCCTTTGAAGGGCTTGTCCTCCAACCGGCAACTGCTCCAAGGGTATTGTGTCATGCCAGGCCAGCCACTTAGAGATTTTTTTCCCAATGCACTAACAGTACAAATGAGCTAAAATTATGTTACAGATCAAAACATTTACTAACCCATCAAATAGGTAGCTACTGCTTGCTCATAATCCAAACTCTTCACTATTACACTATTCCCCCACTAAACAAGACCAAACTGGTCAAAAACTCCAGAGTCGGATCCTTGTAAGAAACTGGATGTAGGTCTTCCTTTACTGGATACTGCACATAAGCAGTCAAACGTTTATAAAAGCATAACAGAAAAAAGTATTTTTCATGACCAAACTGCAAAGACACGCTTCTAATGAAAGCTAACACAGGAATAATCACGCTAGAATACTGTAACTGCAATATATTTAAAGATCAGTAACGGTAGACACTGTTGGATCAGTATGAGTGATTTGGTCACTCACGGGTGCAGAGGAAGTTAAAAATGCCAAGAGTTTGTGTGTTTAGTGAGCTCTTACAATGCTTCACATCCATTTTATGGTGCTGCAGCTGGCAAAAAGAGGTGACTTGCTCAACACGTATTATAGAGGGCCATGTTTTATAGGCTGTTTCTTGAATCAAGTCCTTATGGAAAGACACGATCCTTGTGATATAAGATACTGAAAATGCAAAGTGATTTGCACCACTGAAATGCTACTGAACTAGCAGTGACAGACAGCATCCTGCAACACTGTGCAAGCAGAAGTTTTTGTAATATGAAAAGCTGTAGGGAGACTGGGTTTTGACTGCAGCTACTGGTTGTGAAAGTGAGAATATCAGACCAAATTTGATCAATGGTACATTTAGCCCTATAACTTAACTGTGGCAACTTAAGTCTGGAGTTAAGCTGAAGACTTGGTAGGAAAGTCCTTAATTACGGGTCAGTTATCTTACATTCATTCTTTTTAAAGAGACTGAGGTTTAGACAGAGTGCAGAAATCCACCAAATCAGAAACCACAACTACTCACAGTATAGACCAGTAGAAAATTAATCTATTACACCAAATATTGCTTTACCATGGAAGACAATTGCTTTCTGACCTCTGAGGGTGATCTGCATTTGCCTTGAAGCAAATGGACTAACAACCCTTGTAACTATCCAGGACAAGATGGAAGAATACAGCCATTCAACTAATACATTTCTATGCAGCAAGCCAAATTAGATTTCACAAAATAATAGGCTCTTTTAAACCAAAACATGAAGAAAGAAAAAAAAAGGACAACCAGTAAGAATTATTTTTTTTGCATAACATGGATAATACATTTAACAGATTGCTGGCTTCCAGACTTCACCCTCTGGGCTTATATGCCATGAATGAAATTGCTGCAGCACTTGTCAGTGGGTTTTCATATCTGTTCCTTCCACACTGAAGCAGCCAGCTTTAATTGGTGAAAATGAATGACAGTCAGCTCAGAAGCTGTAGAAAAGTTAGGATTTAAGGTTTTATTAAAAGAGGGAAAAGCCAATCTTAGCTCTGAAACCTGCAGGGAGGCTTTTTGTGGAAAAATAGAGGAGTATTTGTATTTTAAATACAGCTACAATACATATATTGTTATTCTGAGATGAGAATGGGATACAGTAAAGGTATTTTTTGCTTTAGAGAAACAATTTTGAAGTATACCAGCTATAAACATAATAAACTAAGAAGATTAAAAGTATTTTTATATACATTTTTCTTCTTAGAATCCTACTTTAACCACTTCACAGACTGATTATACCAGACACACTGAATTCTGCAGTTCTACTGTCAGACAGAACAGGCAGGAATGGCTTGCTTACCATACATTCTATAACATCTGGGATTTTCTTTACTTCCCCTCTTCCCCACCCCCCCCCCGACAAAGAGGCACTGAGCCAGCAAATACCCATTTGCTACTGCTGAAAGCAACAATTCTCTTCAAGCCCTAAAAAGGTAAGTTTAGAGAAGAGAAAGAAACANTGCAGTTCTGCTGTCAGAACAGGTAGGAATTGCTTGCTTACCATACATTCTATAACGCCTGGGATTTTCTTTACTGCCCCTTTTCCTCCCTGACAAAGAGGCACTGAGCCAGCAAATACCCATTTGCTACTGCTGAAAGCAACAATTCTCTTCAAGCCCTAAAAAGGTAAGTTTAGAGAAGAGAAAGAAACAAAACAAGCTACTTTCAGCTCCTCCTCACCAGCAGAAATAGACATGTGTACTCCATATGTGGCCCTTTGTCCAGGTTCAGAAGGCAGTAGCCCCCGGCGTAGTGAGGCAGAAGCTGGAAATGCTTGCAGAGGGCTACGGTCACCTCAGCAGCCTTCCTAGCGAGCATTTGGAAGATGAGCCAAGTTCCCTGCTGATCACCCACTTCTCCATCAAGCCGCCAAGCAGCACCTGCTCAGGCTGTCCTGCTGGGCTCCCTACACTCTCTTTGGGTTCCTCCAGGCTCTCAGAATCCTCCTTAAGTGCATGGAAGGAGCTCCTCTGCCTGAGAAGCTGGTCAATCCACAAATGCTCTCCTTTCCCTGTTCTGGCTGGGCCTTGCCACGTACATTTCAAACTCAAACAAGTTTCATTCAAAATTCTGGCCATCTTACAGCACAGCCAGACTTGAATAGCAAATTCTGCATGGGATGCATAACCACTCTCCTATCTATATGATATTTAAATGATTATTGCATAGTCTAAATACAATTCACTGTCATTGTAATTTGTCTATTAATCAAACTTGAATTTTGGAGCAGGGAGCAACTGCAGCTGACATTTCTCTCTTTTCCTTGAAGTTTTCTTTTCTGTATCATTCTTTTTTCTTAAACCCACTATATCTGGGTGGAAAAAAAACTATTTGCAGAAAAATCCAAGATAGCTGTCACTGGTGTTTTACCTTCCACTAATTTAACAAATGCATTCAATTCCCAGATAAAACCCCAAAGAAAAACTCTACAAGTCCATCAATCTGAAGGTTCCTCATTTTCATTTCAAAGCATAAAGAAAACAAACAAAAAGAGCTTACATTATCTGTACTGCACTTATGCCTCAAGACAAATTAAACTGTGTTAGATTTTAATTTGTTGAAAGTAGACTATGGGTCTTCTCCACAGAGGTGAATAAACTCTGTTGCACAAAAGTCTTTTTTCTTCCCTCCTGAGTCAGGACTGCAATAGTAAATTGTCTAATTTAATTTTTCAAGAAGCTGATCCTCTACATGGCTCAGTGTTTGACACTGAGCCTGCAAAATACATATTAACCACATGGCTGGACCAGAAATTCACGTTAAACAGTTGTCTGAGTAAATGCTTGGATTGAAATGGAAATTATTTACCCAAAACTTAATCCAACAAGATTTAGGGAGTTTTCCAAGCTTTGTGTTCACTTGTTCAGTACCTTGCAGTCTGAGTGCTAAACAACATACTGCATTACTAGTTATACAGGGAGTTCAAGAGACAGAGCTCTCAGAGCTCCAAGTACTTTAAAGGCTCACCTCAACATACTGATGACATTTCTTATATGTGATCAACTTAAAGGGCAGATACACACATGCTGCTGTGTTTAGTGCTCATGGACTGCCAATCTAAGCGTGGGGTTCTCAGAGCTAGCTGTCATCTCCAAGTGACTGACTGTAATTAAACGACAAGCTCTATCTGCATTAGGCTTTTAAAGACAATGAGACACCACACTGTGAAAGGAAAATCTGAAAGCATGAACAGTGAATTAAATAACCCTGGCCTGAAAACTAGGAGAAAAAGAACAGACCTAAGAAACCATGAAGACACCACAAACTCACCCAGGACTCTACATGGGGCAGTCTGCCTGGCAAGTGAGCAGGAGGAAGTTTCTTTGCCTTCGGCTGCCCAGAGAGGCTATGGAATCTCCTTCTCTGGAGATCTTCAAAACCCACCTGGATGGCACCTCATGCCCCATGCTCTAGGTGTCTCTGCTGGAGCAGGGGGGTTGGACTACATGATCTCTAGAAAACCCCTTCCAACCTCAACCATGCTGGGAGATTCTGCGATTCAGGCATTTCCATACAAGAGTGGCTATCACATGTCTGAAGAGTTTCTCACGTGACCTTTTATAATTCGCTTCACAGCGGAAAGAAGAGTGCAACAGCAGTAAGACGCACATGGAATAACAGTGGGGCAGTTCACACACATACTCCATTTTTTTTCCTATTATTATTGTCAGCTCTCTGAGTTTCCAGATAATCTGACAGGAGAGGCAGAATTCTTCACTCTTGTTTCTCTTTCACAGGATTCTGATGATGAAAAAGGATTAACTCATTAAGAAACATCAAGAGATTTCAAAAATCTTGTACTTGGAATCCAGAGGAAACAGCCTTCCCCTACTTGTGTGAAGGCCAAACTGGTAGAAATACAGTTTACCTGGGAAAGAATATTGCCTTTGTCTCAATCTCAAATAAGGAATACTCATACTCAGCTCAACAGCACACTTTATAAAATCCATTCACTGATGCATCTTAGTCATGGCACATTGATTATTACAGTTTGCCCTTTTCATTTTGCAGGGGCGAGGGGTAGTTTATTTGGACTGATTTCTTATGTTCAGATGTATTCTTCTTTCTACTTGGTCTGAAAAACAGTTTTTGAACCATAGAGTGCATAAACACATGGCTGTAAAGCGACAAACACAAGTCCCCATTAAGAAAATGAGCTGCTTCCACTTTAGTGCAGTATTTTACTTTCCTGCTGTTACTATGGAGAACACATAGGGAATGCTACATACACTGAGGCCATATTGTTTTGTGATCCAAAGCAAATGGCAAAGTGCTAAGAGTAACCATCTTACTGTCAATTCCACAGATCACATGCGATTCCTGTAAAATCCGGATTAGCAACAAATTAAACCGGAAACTGCTTCTAGGAGTTTACACTGAAAGCTTCAGAAATTCTGAAGCTCCAGTATTCCCTCCACAGGAGGGAACAGGAAGGTATCTCCTTTGCCCTGGAAGGCTCATCATCTGCCTGTGTTTCATTTTTTTCCAAATTTAAAAGCCTGTATTTCCACCATCTGCACCTGAAGAAATTCACTTCCACATGAGCAATCCACAGTACTATCTTGCTGATCTAAGCGACCTTTCCAAAATACTCATTTTCTTCATCGTTTGGGCAGTCAGGGGCAGAGGCAGGTAAGATGCAAACTTGCATATCTGCTTTGTGAAAGAACAGGAGGGAATGCCACAGCAGACCAGTAACAAACTAGCAAACAAAACATCCTAAAACCAAAAATACAAGGCAACACAGAAATAAAAGGCAAGCAGTCCTCTCTTTGCTGTGTCCTTTCAAGGACACCCTTACTTCTAGACTTGATTTTACCCCACCAGTTACTTTGACTTGCAACATGCCTCTTTTTGGTCCCAAGCACCATCATTTCTCACTTCTGAGGTCAAGCCTGTCTGGTGTCTTTCTTGTCCAGGTGTTTCTATTGAGCTACTGTGACTTTCCTTCTTTTTCTGCCTGTCTTACCATATAATCTAGAAACTCCTCTTCCAGACTTATTTCTTCTCCCAAGGACTGCACATTCCCTCTTCACATCAAGTTTCCAAAAGAAATATAGAGAAGTCAGTATTGACTGGAAAAAAACATTTAAATTAAGAGGGAAAACACAAATCTAGACTGAAGCTGAGTGACAACACTGTGTGCAGTTCTGGGCTCCTCAGGACAAGAGGGACATGGAACTTCCAGAGAGGGCTCAGCATAGAGCAACAAAGATGATTGAGGGACTGGAGCATCTATCTATGAGGAAAGACTGAAGACAGAGAGATGGGCCTGTTTAGCCTGGAGAAGACTGAGAGGGGATCTGATCAACATGTACAAGTACCTGAGGGGTGACTGTAGGGAGGATCGGGCCAAACTCTTCTCGGTGGTGGCCACTGACAGGACATGGGGTAATGGGTACAAGTTGAAACACAGGCAGTTACATCTCCATGTGAGGAAGAACTTTGTTGGCACAGGCTGCCCAGAGAGGCTGTGGAATCTCCTTCTCTGGAGATCTTCCAACCCACCTGGCTACCACCCTGTGCCCCTGCTCTGGGTGTCCCTGCTGGAGCAGGGGGTTGGGCTAGATGATATCCAGAGATCCATTCCAACCTCAACCCTTCTGAGTCTGTGAACATGTTAATTACTTTCTCTCTACATGTCTTATGAACCGAGTTTTACATAATGGGTTTACCTCCAGTTACTTTCCGGTACATAACACCAACATAAAAAAAAAACACACAAAAAGCACCAAAAAAAAAATCTGAAGTCCTTACAGATTAAGTGTAATTTAGATAGTTCATCTAGTTCCTAATGACACACTGATAAGACTAGGAGCAACACCAATTCAGTGTTCTGGGTAGGCTACAGTTAGCCCTAGAGTTGCTTTTAAATTATATGGGGAAAGAGAAAGGTATTTTGGTACCATACTCTAAAACACATCCTAAGGATATCAGAGGTAAGAGCTTTGTTATCTCACTGGGAAGAACTCCAGAGGAAGAAATAAATGTCAAAAAATATCTGAACTCAAAATTCATAGACCAGTGAATTCAGTACATTAATATCTTCTTATATATAATGTTTGTTATACCCAATTCAGCAGCAGTAGTCTAGCCCTATCACAAACTAAAGTCTGAAAGGAAACAGAAAAGTGTTGTGCTAAAAGGGAAAGAAGATCTTACCTCAGTTATGTGACACTGGCTGGCAGGACTGACCAGAAGCTGGAATAAATAGTAGTTCTACGTAGGCCAACCGTGGAAGACAAAACTATCCAGATGCTAGTCTCATTTTGCACATTCTGCATCTTTGCATTTGATGAGACAAATGCCATTTACTGTTCCAGCAGCAACATCTTCAAAGAATATGATACACTCTCTTCTGTAGAATTTAAAAGAGTACATTTTGTTGTTCTTAGTACGAAACAACTCTCCCAGAAGTTTTATTTTTTTCCTTGAGAGAAAAACATTACACAGATGCCCTAAAAACAAACAAGATCTCATTCCAGGAAAAATGCCTTTTTTCCTGCCCCAGAAGTCAAATGAGAGATTATAACATTTAAGGTGTGCAGGTATACTTATTTTTCAATATTATTACCATTTTGCTCAGGGCTAGATTCATTACAAGTCAGCCATTTACTTCAAACATACAAGTTACAAATCCATTTACTCTAGTAAGACAAAAACAAAAAACAGAGAAAGAAATAAAAGAAAGACCCCCTAAAGCAAGTGCTGGATCTGAGGATGCCAATATCCCCTGGTCTTCCCAGGGACTGAATTTGAGAGAGATAGAACTAGCAGCATGTTATCAAGGCTCTCTAGTGCATCCTATTCTATCTCTTCAGAAGGCAGCACCCTGATCTTATTTTAGAAGGTGTGTTCCAAAGCCTAGTTAAAACCAGTGGGAATCTTTGTGATTCTGCCTGCCATATTGTGAAAAATACAAAGCTTACACTACGCTTATAATAGAAAAAAAGCTTACTGAACTCATCCACTTTACTTGGCGAACATCAATAAAAGAGCTAAGGCTTTTAAAGTTAACTAAAAGATCTGGATTCCCATTAACCGAACAGAAATTCAATGTGAATTAGGAATTTTAATCCCAGAGGTCTCCAGAGATTCCAACCAAAATGCCTGACTTGAGGAAAAAAATAAGACAAAGATAACAGAAAAGATTCACAGGCTTAAATATTTTCATCAACTTGCACACTTAATCACAAACACAGTTAAGGAAGTAATTTATTAACAGTGTGCACTACATTTTTGAGATCTTTAATGCAGATTTCTGCAAGTCCCCTACCTGCACATTTACTGTGAGTAAATTACTAAGGTCTGAAGCCTGTTAAATCAATTCATTATTGGAAGATAAAAGTTGAGGAAAGAGTTGTTTCCTTGTAATAGCAGTAAGGAAAAGACTGCTCATTACTTACCTGCAAGCATTTGAAAATGCTTACAAATTCTTTTTCAATTTCACTTTTTTCCGGAACATAAAGGTATTTCCAGTTCCCACTCAGATTAAGAGTGTTAAAATATCTTTTCTATCTGCACACTAATTTTAATTCAGAATTTTAATTTAATTCAGGCAATGTAGCCAGAAATACTAGAAAGTATGTAGATTGTTTGGTTTAGCTTTGATACATAGATAGAAAGTAGAGCATATGGATGCTACAATTAAGCAAGAGGATGGTGGGAGACTACACTGATGCACTGTTTAATCTTAAGTAAACTGGGTGTGATAGAAAATCTCTAGGTATGTTCTTCACAGAAGTGCAAGAATAACAAGAAGAACAAAGGTAATCTTTTAGTCCTTTGACTCACTTCACATAAGACTGTACAAAAATTAGGCAACAGAGTTTCAGGCCAGTAACTAAGCATTTGTGGGGTCCTTTTTGTTGTTGGTGATTTTCTGAAGGAGAAGGGGGTAGAAAGTATCTACCTTGTATTTTGCAAAGGCAAATGGAGGAAGGAGAATGAAACATCTGGCTGAAACATCAGTGCCGTATGCAATATTTTCAAACTTCAGCTTTCTGACTTTGCAGACTCTAATCATCCTTTCTGAGTCCTTGTCTTCTCCTTTAGTACCAACTGCATGCACATGCAAGTGCAATATAGCTGCTCTAGAACTTCAGAAAAAAACACTGATTTCTAGAATGTCTCCAACAGTTCAAGGCACACTCCTTTCTCAGATTTCCAACTTTATGTCTACTCAAGCTTTACTTACTTCAGTAACAAAACAAAATAAGTATATTTATATACATAAATATATCAACTGTATCCTGGTTGCCAGATCTGCAGTTCATTCACTTCAGACAGCACAAACCCAAGTTGGGTGGAAATTTTATCATACTTTTTCCTGCCTATTTTCATCAACACTCCAAGAGATATGTAGTATCTTCATTATCTTCCTCACTAATTCACAACCTCTTCTCACTAACAGGTTTCCTATTGTCTTCTACAACAGCTTTCCCTACACTGGTTAGGTCCTGCAAACAAAGTCCACATGGCACTAAATCCCACCACTAATTATCACTTGATTTGAGTTTAATCCTCCTGCTGATAGGAGAAGGTTTTCTTTCTTGTTCCTGGGGGAATAACACTACTCCATCATCTTCCTCCTCCTCTGGGGAGGCCACAGAAAGTTATCTGTTCCAGTGATTTGTCATGTGAAGATATTCTCTAATATGCAACTTGTTGCTGCCTTTTTACTAACAGACTTGAAGACTCCAGTCTGCAGGTCACTTGCACAAACCCATAGTAAGACAAGACCTGTCATAAAATGAAATACTCCAGAAGGATTCCCTACAGCTTCGTAATAGAAAAAAGGCAACATGTTCACATAAACGTGAACCTACAATGGTCTACTATATACGGCCACAGAGCAAGTTATAAATCTCTAGATAATATGCACTGCTACATTAAACTGCCATTGGGAATTTCTTCCCAATATTGAAGGGGTGGAGAGGAAAGGAAAATAAAAACAAAGACACATGCACACCCCCACACCTTCATATTCTTTATAAGATGTCACTATTTGGGGACCTTTGCAGTATTTGGCCTGTAACAACCTGTTCCATAGTAAAAAAAAAAAAAAAAAAATCCTCCTGGTAATTTCTTTCTATCTTTTAAAGCACTTAAGTTCATTGATATAAAAAAAAAATATCCAAAACTAAACTAAGTTGCTTTAGGAAGTCGCTCCATCCTTCAAGACCATTCTTGAAGATGACTGTATTTAAAAAAACAAAAGAAATCTAAGAACGGTAAAATAAAGGTCATTAGGTGGGATACACATTTAGTAAAAATACACACAAAATAAAAAAAAAAAAAAATCCACAGCAGTTTCCCCAAAACAGAAGTCTTAAAGAAAAACAACTTAAAATGAGCTGTTTATCTCCTCAGAGAATGCTTTAAGGTTGTGCAGGGTAAAAGAGGCTGCTAGCCACTCCGGAAGCTATTTTCTACATATTAGCCGATTGACCGTCCAATACTAAAGATCACATCATCCCAGAAAAAAAACAAAACCAAAAACTTTGAAAGCTTTTCAGCTTCCAGAATATGTGAAGGAAATTGTTTTGTAAGGAAGAAAACCAAACAATAATGGAAAACAGTTCTGTAAATATGAAGTAAACAAGTATTTTTAGAATTTTTTTTATAACTGTTTGCTCTTAATATTTATGAACAATTCATCTAAAAACAAGATCAGGACAGACTTATTGTAAAGACTAATCAGGAAGATGAGTTTCATCTGCCTTCAGCTAGCTTTAGATTGTTTTAGAAACACAGTTAGATTTCCTTATTAAAGAAATCTAATTTTTCATATGGATGAGGATTTGCTTTAATCTTGGGAGAGTCAGTAAAGTAGGCAACTCTCACTAAGATTTTCTGAACACCATAAACACATGCAATGTTAGAGACTATCATGCTGTACTACTATGCACAGAAATAATGAAATAAATCATTTTGTTCAAATCCACTAACTTTTCCAGCATGTGACATGACAATGATTTCTTGCTACACTTGCACTGCGAGTACTATGCTATTGAAAGGATTCCTGGAATACTTGTCTTAAATTCTGTGTAAAGCCCACAGAACTACATATTTGAAGCACATTAAATGTAGCCTGTTTAATGCATGCAATCTATTGTCTTTTAATTATTTTGACGGAACTGGTGGACAACAGAAGTATTTTCAACAACAACATGGGAATCTTAAAGGGGAGTCACGTATAAATGAACACGGAATTGCTGGCTATAAACCACAGCAGTGCGAATAACACTATCTTAATCATGTAAGGTTGCTCAGGCATTATTTTATTGCAAACTAAAACTGATAACACTGGCATCTGAATGCAAAGTTAAGTTTTACTTCTGAATTGCTGAAGTAATTTTTGCTCTGCAAAACAGCCTGTCAAAGTGCAAAGTAGCCTCAGATGATGCAAAATATAAGTTTAAAAATTTAGGGGGAGAGGAAAATGAGATGCTTACTGTTTTCCTTCTTTGAACCTTTACTGAGAAAGAACTGAACATTCCTGTTTATCTACTGTTGGTTTGACTTTATATTCAAGCAGTCTTTTACACTTCAGAGAGACTCAGTAGTAAGTTCCTAACTTTCTTCTTTGGACTTACCCCAGAACAGTTAAGATGGGTACTTAGGCTAAAGTCTGCTTGTTAGTACCACACACATGCACAGAGATTGGCTGGGGTGCAAAGAGAAAACAAAGAGCTATTGCTCCTCTTTCCAGAAGAGAAAATAATTCAAGATGTAGATCACTAAATCACACAGTTACAAAAAGTATACATACCTAAAAAGGATTATAACCTTACTACCAAGGAACAGCATATGAATCATGACTTCCCAAGT
Organism: Crypturellus undulatus; assembly: GCA_013389825.1. Classification (NCBI taxonomy): domain Eukaryota; kingdom Metazoa; phylum Chordata; class Aves; order Tinamiformes; family Tinamidae; genus Crypturellus; species Crypturellus undulatus. The sequence goes on from VWPW01010670.1 coordinate 75,958, forward strand.
TACAGGAAGAAAGTATCTTGCTGTCACAGTCACATAGCACGAGATTAACTCTATACAAATTTGCTTTGCCTATTCTATCATTCAAAGACTAAAGGTTTGAGTAGTCTGCATAAAGAAGTAGAAATAGTTCTTCTACCTTTCTTTGTACATTGGGTCTCACGTCCTGCATCACTCTTACTGAGTTACTATACTCAGTTAACCAAATATTCAGTTTGTGGTAAAGGATGCATTAAGCTGAAAAGTATTTCCATTTTCATTAAAATTTAAGAAATACAAAGTCAAACTGGAATTTTAAATCCTCAGTTGTCTTTTCTTACAAATTCAGCAATTTGATGGGAAGAAAAAAAAAAAAAAAAAAAAAAAAACACACACACAAAAATTCACACCACCCACACAAACAGGCTTCTTGTTCTCCAAGCACCTAAGCGTCATAGCAATACTATTTTTCCTCCAACAACAGTGTCTGCAAATCTGCGGTTGTTCAGAAAAGAAAGCACCTTTTAAAAAGCATAGCTTTTAAAATACATTATCTATTGCTGCAAATTGTTACTCTAACACAAAAAGTACTTCAACTTTCAGCATGAGATGTTCAGAGGCTCTCTTGGCTCTGCTTCCCACCGATTTTTCAGGAAACAAAACTATACTCAGTGCAAACCTTAATGCTCTGAGGAATCTGAAGAACTTAGAATTAAGATGTCCAAGAAAAGGACTTAGACTCTTACATGAATTGCAAACCAGGCTCTTGCACACAGTAACTGAACAATTCATATATAATCAGTAGTAGTTAAGAGTATTTATAGCATTAAGCACTAGCTGGAAGACTTGACTGGACAAAGGTAGACTTTATGTATGAGTTACTGCCCAGGAGAAGGTTTAAAGCTTCCATTAAATCTGTACCAATAACCATATTAGTAATATATATATATATATATATATNGATATTAGTAATATATATATATATTTTTTTCCTCAATGCTATCCTCCTCCTGAAAGCACCACAGTTTGTGTTAGGTATTCACACCTATTTGTTTGCAAATGTTTGTAATTAATTCTGATTATGTATCTGATGTCAAACACTTGATCACTGATATTTTTTTTTTTAAATGTACCATCATTCAAAAAAGTCCATTTTGACAAGCAACTGCATGCCCCTTCACATCACTGCTAATCATGGATGGCATCTTACTTCACATTCTTGAGTCTTTTTTTTAATACCTGTATGGCTCCCAACAGGGCAGAGCTCATAGAGTATACTGAAACAAAAATCCGAGTGATTGCCCACAGGACAAAAAACAAAATTATATAAAACCGCTATAAAGTGAAAATGAGAAAAAAATTACTCTTCTAGTCTCACATAAAAGCTGGTTTTGTAGCACCCATTGTTTTGTATAAAAATTATTTCTGCCAAAATGCTGGAATTTCAACAAAACAGAAATTTGCTCGGTGATTAAACCCAGCTTCTACAGTACCACATTTTTAATAATATTTAGAATGTACCTGCCAATACACAAAGTAGTGTAGAAGTAATAAAAGCAAGCAACAATTTCTAAGGTCAAAGAACAAATTAATATAGCACATTCTTTAAATAAGTACTTGCCAATTCAAATATCAGTACCCCTGACCTTGATATCTCTCAAGACTGTAGTTTGAATTTTAATAAATTCTAAATTTTAATGAGGAAAAAAATCCACTGTCATTTTCTATCTGCTTTTAAGCACGAGTCCAGAACTCACCCAGCATTCCAGCATGGAAGTTGTAATTTCTGTTCAAATTAGGTATGCTCTGGAATTGGAAAAAAATTCCAGTCTTGGTTCTCTATTTACTTCATCCCTGGTCTGCACTTTTTGACAACTAAGTTCTATGCAGAAAGATCACTGAAGTGTCTGGCATAAGCTGACCTCAATGTCATCATGCTCATTTACATAAATGTAGATTATTTGCATATATCATCTGGAGACACTGGGGGGGAACAAAAACAAAAAAAAACAATTAAACCTACCAACCTCCCCGCTAAAAAAAAAAACCAAAAACACACCACACATGTCTCACATGCCTTCAAGCAGCTTTCCACATTGCTTTCCTTTTGGTCCAGAGCACCAATATGCTGAAACCACTTTTAGCAAAAAAAATAGTTTGTTCTTTCACCTTCCCCCCACCCCCATCTCTACAAAACAAAAATAAATAAACAACACACACACACACTAAAGTCTTGTCACTTTCTGGCATGACTTTGATATCTAGCACTAACAAACACTACCTTACACTTGGAAAGTCCACAGAGGTTGCCTGTGATTTCTTCTCCTCTTCAGTATCCCTTCTCTGTCATCTGACTTGACTACATCTGTTCTCACTTGTCTCCTTTGTGAATTTTAAATTGTTCAGAGCAAACATCAGCTCTGTGTTTGTCAAGTATTCAGTATGCTCCCCTGCGACTCTTAGAAACATCTTCAGGGCACTTCAGTTCCCTACTCTGCCAACGTTTTATCTTCTATCACAGTATGGAGCAAGCATCATGCATGATGCCTAAACACAAGAGGAACAAACACATCTGGTAAGACAAGGAGAAATTTCCTCCTGGAACACAGCCTAACCTGAAACCTGCAATGTACTTAAACTCTGAGGCAACAAACTCAAGTGAAATTGATAGTTTAATAGTTGTCTGTACTTTAGTATTTCTAAACAGTGCTTGGCTTGTGAAGTCAGTACTGGATTTAAGTCAGTCTTGAGCCTTTCATAATGAAACCAACTTTACTCCAGGCATGCACTTTCTCCGAGCCAGACAAAATAGGATGCTCTTGGATTACACCCAGTGTTTATTCCCCTTCCAATGTGGAACACCTTTTTTCTTGTTTGAGACTTTTTTTGAAAGAAGCACCCAAGCAGGAATTCAAACTGGGCTGAAGGTTATTTGGGTAGTAGAGAAAATTTAGCCAACCAGTATCAAGCAAAGTTGTTCAAATACTGTCTATACCCAGCAGAGCATTGTTATACTTGAGTGGTAACACAGTAGTAGGTATATCTGTTTTTTTCATTCTATTTTTTTCAGCTCTAGAGGAAAGATGATGATCATTGAAGTTACTTTTTGTCTTTCCACTTTCTTTCCTAAGACATAGAAAAGGAAAATCACAACGTGCCCGGTGCAGTTCAAATTTGTCTGATATATAAAATACATTTCAAGAATACAAGGAATTTTCATCTGTTTTATAATCTCACAGTTTATTTTTAAAGTGAGAACTTTACTCAAAAATTATCAGAGCCATCCATCAATAATGCTCAAAGCAATCAGTCTCCTCCAAGACACTGATTTAGCCATTTAGAGCTTCACTCAGAAAGCTTTTCTCACCTATATTGTTCTTTTGTTATTGTTATTTCAAATCAATCATTGTCAATATCATGTCAAATTACTACATCAGCTAAAGTCTGAGGTCAGCTAAAGTCAGCTAGGACATACAGGATGAATTCTCTGTTCTTACCAGAAGGACTTTTGCTTTGTACAAAATCACACAAAGTTACTTGCTTACCAGGGAAAGACTAAATAGAACCAGCTTAGCTTCTTACTCAACTGACCTCAAAGCTGGATCAGAAGTTACAATGTCACCACCAAATACAGCCAACGCAAGACTGATTCAATTTTAAATAAACCGACTCATTGCCTAGACTCAACCGCTGAAAAGACTTAAAAAAAAAAAATAAAAATCAAGCATTTAATAGTTTGGCATTTGTTAGCAATAGGTTGAGACATGAGCATTAGGCAGGCTTTTAGAAGTGTTTCTTGGAGATAAAATTTGAATAATCTATGCTGTTTAATTTAAATAATTTATGCATAAAGCACTGCAGAGCTGTAATTGTAATTATAATGTTCAGCTCAGTCATAGTGAGGTGCATTTGAAGTTGGATGCTGATTGTACTGTGTATCTTATGCTCTGAATTTCATTTTGTTTTCAAGAAATCCTTCTGAGCACAGGGAGGCAGCTCAGAGCTTCACAAAAGTTCCCCAGTGAAGTTCTAAAGAGTTTTTCTCCTATGCACTTTTTTATTATTATTCAAAGTCTGAAATCCAATCTTCCATGCTTCTGTGGCACAGTGATAAAGTAAAGGTGGTTGAAAAGTGCCCCTGGTCGGAGAGGAAGGACTTTTCTACTCTTCTTGTGAAGGAGCAGCTGTTCCTATCAATAATTTCCTGAAGCAATAGGCTTCCAGTGTAAATAATATTTTATATGGATAACAAGGGAGCAGAAAATGCTATTTTTGAAAATTTTCCACTTTACTGTGGAGAATGCATTAACCCTGTGCGACACAAGAAATTCAAATATGCTTGAATTAAAGGGTTAAAATACTTGAGAGTTTTCTATAACAAAGCGATGCCAGCTTGCTTACTTGGTTAACACAGAAAGATGAGCTGTGGCATTGGGAGCGCTTCAGAAACTACATGCCTGAATAAACATGAGATTTATTCCTGATACTCATATTCAAAATCACTATTTCGCAGCTTGCTGGAAACCATGTCCATAAAGACATGCTAAAGGGATTACTTAAATCCTTACTACAAGAATTCAGGTTACTGGGAGAGTATGAGGGGAATGGCCAACAGATACCTCTGTGGTGTGAGACTGAAGGACCTTTTTACCCTTTTCTTTTTTTTTTTTTCTTTTTTTTTTTTCTCCCTTCTAACCTAGTAGGACATACATTCTTGTGGTATTCCAAACAGGAAATATTAACAGGTAAATGCTCAGTTCTAAGCATTAACAATGGACTCAAAATGAGCAGATAAAAACACTTGAGCAATACTCCCAGAAGCCAAAATTGATGCAAAAAAGAATGCCTATAGGTTCTGCAGCTTACAAACAGCACTTTGTAAGAAGCATAGCAATGTTCAGACATGCCTCAACCACATGTGTAAAACCATACCACCTCCAAAAGCAGAATGAGAGACTATCAGATTTTCATGGCTGAATTGGGAATGTGCTCCTTAGAAGCATATACTTTTACTTCCTTGCCGATCTCTATCTCTATTCATGAAGATGCTGCTGCTTCATAACACAATCTGACACCTGAAAAGCAGCCCTGGAAGACAACATGAAACATTGGCTCACCTCCACAAGGACTGTATTTTGAACCAAGTATAATCTCTGACAGTGGATGCCTCCAAGCTCCCCTTGCCACCCCCACATCTACACAGTGCAATAGAAAGTAATGTAGTTCACGAAATATGTTTAAATGAGTAGTCTCATCAACAGCTTGTATCACAAGAATCTTTCATATGAAAAAAGGCCAGGCTAAAACACGAAGGGAAAGAGCTTATGAGAGGAAGAATCTATATTTACCTCAGTCACCAGCCAACAAACCATTACTTCAATATGTCAGAACTTGCTAAAGCAGATTGCTTCAGACATTTAATATTTCAGCTGAAGTATTAAAGGTCCACATACCTTTCAAGACATGAATACAATCCAAGTATGAGTTTTTTTTCTACGCTGCTATCATAATATGCAGCCAGCATGCATTAATAAAGGGACTACCACAATTCCAGTTTAGCACTAGGATCAGCTAGAATCTCACCACAGGCATTTTTTTTTTTTTTTTTTT
>VWPW01010670.1:81619-131890 GCA_013389825.1 Crypturellus undulatus
AAAAAAAAAAAAAAAAACACTGCTTTTTTCTACCTTGAGTGCTAAAAACTACTATAATATTGTCTTAAACCTGGAAAATAATCAATTCTTTGTATAATATGTGTTGTTGCAGTAGTGAGACAGTCTGAATCTCAAAAAGTTAAGACCCTTCTATGTCTCTAATTTTTACTTTCATGGACAACACCTAAAACGCTACAGGAAAAGCATTTTAAATGATCAGAAGCAAGAGGAAGTAACCATATAGCAATTTAAGTTTTTCCAAGCATCAATAAAATTCTCTGAAGTCTCATTCTAAGGTCAAAAGGTAGAAGCAAAACCAAGACCAAGTGACACAATGAGACTATAAGCAGTTCTTTAACACACTTTGCTTGTAGTGTGAAGCACCTCCCCGCCCTGTCTCTGTCAAGGAGATACACCTGCCAAGGGCAGAGTCTAAACCAGAAGGTATTCTAATGTAAGGAACTGGATGGTTATTAGGAAAGAGCCAAAATTTGTCTCCCAGAATGGAAACAGCAACGGCAAGAACAGACAAAGCCATGGAGGCACAGAACAAGGTGACAGAAAAATAACTACAGACAGACCAAAAAACAACATACAGGGCTAAGGGAAATGCATCAATACCACTACAACCAGCATAAAGACAACACAGCGGAGTGACAAGTCTTAAGCAACAGTAAATGAATGATTGTCTTTGTACTCCCTTTAGAGGATCCACCTTGAGGTGCTTCAGCGATGTGAACGGTTATTAAACAAACATTGCTGTGTTTTGTCTCAAATATACTATCTACTCACATTTTGAGAGGCAATCTTAATATATGCATCTGAAATATATTCAACAGAACATGGATGCATATGTTTCTTTATATAATATCACAATGTAGCTCACCTATTGGTACCTAAAGGGACCAATGATGGAGACACTAGCAACAGAACCACCAAGGCCAAAATAGTGATGTAAGAATCATCCAAAGTTTTTTTTTTTTTTTTTTTTTTTTTTAAGGTTTGAAATTTTCAACATAATGACTGCAATAGAGTGTACTTTGAAACTCATGGAAACTCCACTTAAGTTTTTGTTGATCCTCGAATATCCTGAGTTCTAATTTAAAACACTACCTGTTTAAGGACCTGATAACTGTAATAGTTGGCCATACTATCTAGTAAGCATATTGTGTCAGAATGTTCATACTGAATGATTAAAAAATGGGAGGTATCCACATTACCCAAACATGAGCCAGAAAAACATAAGTCTATTGCCGAGTGGGATATGTGACTGAATGAAGATGCAATAAAAGCTTAAGCACTCAGTGCTGTCTTGCCACAGTTTTCACCAAAAAATTGCCCTAGCCTCTATACTTAAAGAATGTATTGAAGGAAGAGCTGAACTATGAGTGGACAAGGATTAATCAGGGATACTGCAAATCACACAACCCATACAAGTCAATGGTACCCCAAAGGCTACTGGGACACCCACCTGATGCTATTGTTGTTCTCCATCTTTTTGCAAATGTCTGCAGACCAAGGGAAATCCCTGAAGGAAGATAAATACTGCAGCCACTTTCGAGAACAGCCAAGAGGATAACTGAGGAACTAAAAGGCACTCTGCCTCACCTCATTCCTTGAGAAAAGTCATGGAGCAGACCATCTTGGACCACATTTCAGGGCACATAAAGGAGACTGGGAACAGTCAGACCATTAGACTAGCCTTCAGAGTAAGTAGGGATACAGAGCACTAAATAATTAACTGGCAAGCCTAAACAGAAATGTTACCCTCAGAAAGTGAAGTAGCTGCTAAATGTAACTTTTTTTCAAAAAAAGCCCAGACCCAGATAATTAAATAAATATTCTTAAATTCCTGGAATTTAATGAATTGGAGTAGATAGACACCCTGCTCTTGATCTCAAGATAAGCAGCTTCATCAAAGCAGCCAGTTTGATAAATAAGCAATCTGTGAGGAACTGGAGGAGTTGAAAAAGGATTAAGCAAGTAAACCCTTCAATAGCCATGCCTGGCTTCTTTACAGGTCAAGATTACAGCTACTGTAAGCTTTATACCTCTGAGTTCCTTTCAAATCGCTACCAAAATAAAAAAAGGCATCCAATAAGTCAGACACTTCAGAAAATCCAGATCTGCTTATGGATGTGGTTTTGAAGCAGATTAATTTCTATGTTCATTTTTGCCAAAGAAACCTGGTACCTAAATGCTAAGCAGATTGTGCCACACCTAAAGGTAAGCACTGTCAAAGGGAAATAAATAAATGAAAAAACGTCTGCTGCTGTGAAGAGCTGCCATAGGTAGCTTGGGGTTCACAATCATGCTTTTCTTGAAAATATTTCAAAATTAATGGATAGGAAATCTAGAGAACCTACAGGTAGGTGCCGCCTAAAACCTCCCAAAAACCCAAAACCAGTCCAAGACTGAAAAATATTTTTTTTGCATGACAGATATTTTCTTGCCTAGGGATAGGGACTGATATCTGTAGCCATTATTTGGCAATATTATATATGAAAATCAATATCTATTGTGACTTCTAAATATCAGAAACAGTCAATGCTGAAAGTCATCAATGACTATGGAGAACAAAAGCTGTCAGAGCAAATGCTAAAGATGCCAGATGCAAATGAGAACTATTGAATGTTATCCACTGTCATAGTTTCAATAATTTTAGATCTCTATCAATATTAATCCCTACAGAAATAGTCAGGCATTAATGCACATTAATAGGTACCACAGAAGAGCTTGCATCCAGGGCAAAATATGGGAACTAAACATCTAGAATTAAGTAAGCTTGACAAATAAATAGAACATTTCAAAGTTGATTCTAGCTCCCCCTCCAAACCTCAATACCACTTTTACAAAGGTCTCTGCTGTGATTTAGCGTATCCTGCTAACCAAATCAGCCAAGTTAATTTAGCAGTTTTACAGTACTTCTGTAAAACTGTCTGAAACAAAACTCATGCTGCATTAAAAAAAACTACTGAAAAAAGTAGACTTAACTGGCTTTAGAAATCCATGAGCTTGAAACTGTCCAAAAATCTCCACAACTGTCATCAGACAACTCTTTTTGTCATTGAAAAGCAAGCTAAAGAGGAAGGGGGAAGTGTGTGTACAGAATTATACTGGCATGCCCATCACACAAGACAGATCAACTGAAGCTCAGCTTGATCATCTTAATATTTTCTATCCACTTTCTATCCATTTAGTAGATTATATACATCAAAGACTTGAGAGGGAAATACAGTATGATAAAAAATACATTAAAGATCCTGAAATCCAGGGATAAAATCTAAACCTAGGGGTTCAGAATACCTGTAGTACACACCAGAGAACAACGAGACCTTGTTTGTAATAGCACATACACTGTTTGTCCTACAGCACACAGCTGTCTCTGATAGCTGACATCTGAAGTAACACTGATTGATGCTGTTCTCCAATCATTTTCCAAGCTTCCCTGTTTAACAAGGTGAGCTGCACAACAGCAGTTTATTTGCCTGCTGGCAACCCTTTTCTTTGAAGGGTCACTGCTTTTAATTACAGCAAAATAAACAACAACAACAAAAAAGCATTGGCACCTGCTTATTGCTTTGCTTTTAGGTCTGTCAAGGCTTCTGTCATAAACCCATTTCTAGATGTTTATTCTGTAATACCCTTCAAGTCCATTACAAGTTGAAGTGTGGCTTACAAGGTCTTGGCAAATATTTTCTGAAAGTAATCATGGTACTCCTGTCTCTCCACCCCCAATAACTCAAGCATGTCAGTTTTGCTTCTTGTTTGTGGAAAGGCTGTTATCTCTTGCCTTTTATACGAGGTAAACACTTTGCGATGAGAAAAAAAAAATAAAATAAAATAGGAGAATAGAAAGGGTGATCATATAAGAAAGGATAACAATCTTGCAAGAAAAACTGGCCTGCAAACAACACACACAGTTTGGTGTTCTACTTTATCTTAAATTTCATGTAAGGGTTGGAAGGAATTGCTTCCATTTTGGCTCACCATAATTACTAAGGAAGTATGAATATATTATTTTTCCTTAACTATAGGACCATTGGCACTCCATGAAGAATTTCTTGCGGTCAGAAGACCTCTCTTACTGAAGATAGTCCATGACTTAAGCATGTTACTGATCTAATTCATGTTACACATGCCCCATAGTATTGAAGACAAAAGAAGGAAAGGTGACCTATATATGCTTTCTCATTTGCAGTAAGATCAGATGAAACCAAAATGGCCTACTATTTCACTACGGTAACCAAAACATAAGAAACCAGACTGATACCACGTCAATGACATGACTGATCAAGTGCTGTTAAGTAGCAGAAACCAAATGGACAAGCAGTAAAAATAAGCTGCTTAAGTAAGCAAGCAGGCATTGGAAAATTTTTAAATTGTGTGCAGTGTTTATCTGTGGTCGAAAAAACAAAAGACATAAAAAGGTACTCATGCTTTCTTTGAGAACATAATCTAAACTTCAGGTACTACAGCTTCAAGACACAAGATCATGGCTGTATGTGTCCCTTACACAGAGGAAGCTTGCAGGATGTGCAGACAATAGAAGTGTCACCCCAACTCACTGCACAGTGACAGACTTCAAAGACTGCAATTAAACAGTTCATCTAAAGTTTGCATCTATCAAGTTCATGAACTCTTGTCAGCTGACAAGCTCAGCCCATTAAATTGTAAAACTATTAACTAATCTCTACTGTAGACTGAAACTCTTAAAAGTAAAATAAAGTCAGAAGAGAAAAATGGGCTTTGGTTGGTATTTTGGAATTCATCTTTCTCATTATTTAAATAACCGACCTGGGCAAAAGTCTGTAATTGGGAGAACTGTGCTTACATATCAGGGTAATCATTGGCGGGGGGGGGGAGGGGAAGAAAGAGGAGGGACCGATTGTGGTGACTGACTGAATGATTGTACAGGCATTTGTAGCTGTAAGCTGGGTAGGCTAACTTTCTTTAAAGACATCATAGCTTCCCAAAACAGCTAGAAAATGCAGGAAAAAAAGATCTCTATTTCCAATGATGCACTTTCAGAACACTAATATTCTGAATTTTGATCACAAACACAGCTACAGAAGCTGGGTCTTGGACGGCATGATATATTTCATAACACAGCTTTTTTTATTGGGTTTATGCTGACTGAGTTTGAAGGAGTTATCCACCAGCTAGGAACAAAATAAAAATACTTTTTATTTTAAAAGTTCTCATTCTGTCTTGTACATATATCTGGTCTTTGACTGACAAAGAAATACTCAAACCTGCCTCTTCCCTGGTAGAGCAAGATATCCTTGTCTTCTGATATCTAAGATTGTAAACATATAATTAAATTTCAATATCTTCTCTACTTCAGAAACTATGATTCAAAGAGTTACTTGTCAATTAGTTTAACTATCAATTAAGTAGAAACAGCAGTCTTGTGATCTGGTGACTCCTTGGACCGGTATCGGCTTCCCTCAGGCATGAGGAGTGTTTCTACACTACATGTCAGGAGCCTACACTTCTCACTGTTGCTTAGATTCCTCTTAGAAAAGAAGCAACAAACATTTAAAATGCCTTACAAATACTCAGAAATCACTAGACTAGTGATTAAAGTTCTTAAAGTAAAATTCACACGAGTACATAACACAGGGCTATTGTACATACCCTTTTGAGGGCTATGGTCTTGGTCCTATTTCATGTTTCAGTGAGACTCTAGGTTAAAGGCACACTTGGTAAAGCCTAGGTTGTATAAGTTAATACACATCCACTGGTTGGTTAGGTCTGCTTGCAGAGCTAAGCTATGCAGATACTGAGCATTTCACAGTGGCACCAAGTGCCAATGGATACAATGACTTAATCCTCATTCTTCCATTCCCAACATTTCTTATTCCTGGACCAAACCTAAAATAAAAACTGCCCCACTGATTCCTGATGATGCTTTAATCAGCTTTTTAAAGTGGAGGATGTGTTGGAAAGATAAATTAAGTAAAGCAAAAATTTTTCTCTTCTACTGAAATCTCTTCAAAGAACTACAGAAATAATCATGTAAATGCATTTTCTGTTGCCCAGCACCAGTCATGAAAATGAGGCTATATGCCTCGATTTGGTAGTGTGCATAGTGTAGATAATACAGATATTGCTAGCTCACATGCTTTTAAAAGCATACTAGTGAACAGAGATGTAACTATTTGCCTCTACGTGTATGTAGGTACTTACACACTGGAATTAGGTAATTAAACACTAAGTTTTTATGTATGTGAACCAAATTTACATAACCATGACAACTGGTCATCTAATGAAGTTTTTGCAGCTCTGATTAAAAAAAATGCATATAAATAGGGACTCCGTGTATATATACAGAAGTGGCAAAACATATTCCACAACCAAATTATTTTCATTTTGATTGATATTATTTGGTAAACCATGAAAATTACCAAAGTGACTTGCACCATTTAAGGAATGCCACAGGAACTATACAGTGCATGGGAATTTGAAAGGCAAATAACTTATATTCAAAAGTGATTCTGAAACTGGTACAGAATAAACAGTGTTTTGATCTCATTTTAGGCTTACAACAACAAAAAAAACAAACAGTAGCTTTGTTTGATCTGAATTTAGCATTATAGTCCCTTGTTATTCCATCTTGTCTCAAAACTGAGATGTGAAATGATTAATACCAAGCTTAAAATCTGGAGAGAGCAGAAAGAAAAAGAAAACCCCTAAAAGGACAGATATGCTGCAATAAATTTATTTTGCTCCTAACTTTAAGGCACTGCAAAGGAGAATTTCCCAGTGTGACAAGATAATGAAAAAGTTATAGTCCAACTACTATCACACTTGAGACATTTTTACTACTTCAGATAAACAACACTCCTTTATTCCCTCAGGACTGTGAGATACAGGGTGCCTGCCTCTTTAATTTGGTACCACTATCATCAGGTTTTTCAATGGTCCTGACAGTCTTAGTAGACCTCTCTTTGCCCCGTCTCTCTTCAGAAGCTATTCTAGTATCACATGCTGTTTAAGTTTCTGCATCATCTTTGAAGGTCACCTTCAAAAAAAAAAAAAATTCAAAACCTTTCAAGGCTTTTCTTGACTTATAAAGCAGGGAGGTCCTTTCTAAATCAAGAAAAAAGCCTTGAAGAGTTTTGAATTGGATATTTTGCTTTAGCTTTTGAATTTATTCATTCTCCTTATCTTTCCTAATTTTCCCATGCTACTCCAAACACGTCTTGTCAGCTTTCTTACCCAACTTCAATTGCGTTGAAGGGTCAAGAGATTATTCAGGAAAGGTATCACTTTTCCCAAATTCTCCTCAGGAATTTAGTTATGTGTCTGAGACATGGAAATCCAACCATTTTTTCTGCACTTGTTCTGTAAATTAAGTTTAAAGGGGAGAAAAAGATGGAAACACTGGACGTAACACCCCATGCTTCCACAAACCATCAACCTGGGCCCTGATAGGCCTGTGAATTAATAACTGCAGTAATCATCAGCTGGAGGGTAGGAGTACACTGTCCTCATCCATCTCCCATAACAGACTGAAAGCACCCTTAAGTTGTGTGTGCCACATTCTACTACATCTCTATTTGACCATAGAGTTACTAGCAAACAAACAAAAACAAAACAAAAACAAGCTGTTAGCATACAGTCCTCCAGCCCCCAATGTCCTGTTTGGGAGATACCTGAATAACATTCACAGATTAAAAACAATATTCAGCCATCATGCTAGTTTTCACTATATTTCACTTCAAAGCTACAAAAATCATTAACAAATTAATCCTATAGCACCCATTATTTGATCTATCCATTGGCTTCTGTATTCAATTGAACTTTTAACACACGATTCTTTGAGTAGAATGGGAACACAGTGACCCCAGTCAAATTCAGGATGACCTTGTAAAATACTGGACAGACATATTCAGAAAGAAGTGTCCCTTTTTCAAGGGGATTTGGTCCTTCTCCTCCTCCTCTCCTTCCTCGACTACTTTAATCTATTCCCCATATCCTTCAGGAATGAAAACAAAACATACGAGGTCTCATTTTTACCCTCCCCCACCTTTGCATAACGAAGGCCTCACATTTCATACACAGTGAAAAGAATACACCAGGATTGTTACAGTGTTATGTGTATGCATTCAAGGCTTCTGCTTTACCTAAGAAAATATCAGCTGACACTCTGGATACTATTTTTCTGTTGTTAGTAGATATCAATATAATACCATAATTGAGTGCAATTGCCTACCCCCTAACACCAACCTGTGTTATAAAAATGAGTTACAAGAAATTCAAGAAAGGAAAACAGGAGAACAAAACAAAGCAGAGGTAACTATGTACTGTTGACTCCAGTGATTTCACCGTAGCTTTTACTGTAGCTTCCAGAACAGTACTGTACAGTAACTTCTTGTAATTTTAAAAAATGCGTTAGACAATTACAACCAAATACAGAGACAAAACAATTGCATTTTTCTAACTACTCTAGGGCCTACCCGCTCCAGAGGTGGATTAAGCACTCTATTTACTCATTATTTGTAACAGAGCGGTCTCAAAGTCCTTTGCTACAAGAACATTAGTGGGTACAAGTGTGAAGGTTGTACCTAACAAATGAAATTTCAATAATAAGGATATGTTTGACAATTACTGTAATCAGCAAAAGTTGGGACAAGTACCATCTCCACAAAGACCTCTCACATTAAGGTTTTTTTAAAGAAAAATATATGAAGTGCTTTTGACAATTTGATTTCTAGAATAAAAGTACATACTCACCAGTCTGCAGCATGTCCTCCCACAAACGTACAAGCCGCCTCCCTTTCTTCCTCTGGATTCCTGTAATTGAGATACAGTTACTTCAAACATGCTGGGAAACAAAGCCAAGCCAGCCTGGCAGCTACATATGAAACAACTGTTTTCACCTCAGTCTGTCACTTTGCTGCCCCTTCCTACACTTCCCCTTCAGAGAGATTTTTTTTTTCCCCCCAAACCTTCCCCTGTCCTATACAGGCCCCTCAAAAACCAGCAGTTTTCCTCTGCACATGGCACATATACCTGCTGACAGCAAAGCCAGACCTACATCCACTGGACTTCCAGCCTGCCTCACCTCAGTGCTTCCTTCCCTTTGCTCCCTAACACTACAGACCCCCCAAAAGACACCAAGTTAAGTGCCAGGCTGCCCACAGCTGCCCCCTCATGCCCTATCCTCTGGCAGACAACTGATGCCCCAGCTCACCAAGCAAGCCACGAACAGGCCTGGGGAATTGCAACAGAGCCTACTCACACTCTGCTGCACCTCCTGTACCACTAAACAAACTCATGCTTTACTGGAGCACAGACCAAAAATAACAACATTTCTGAACAGAAGCAACACCAAGCAGGCAAAGCAAGCAGAAAAGGGGATGCATTTCCATAAGGACCCCAGTAGAGAAGCTGCCTGCCAGGCAGGCACTTTTCCTCTAGCCTCACCTCCACCCTGGCAGACCCACCATAGGGCACCAAAGCTGCCCTGCAGAGAAGCCGTCGCAGCTCCTCCTCAAACGACAGCGCAGCACCTCAACCCCACAACGTCCCTTCTGGTTAGTCCCTTCTAGAAGGTTCTCGCACCTTCGGCCCGCGCATGCGCAACAAAAAACACACGCACCCCGCGCCGCCCCCTGCCTTCTAGCACCTTCTCCGCGCTCTGCGCATGCGCGGCGCTCGGCGCGCTGCCCCCCCCCCCCCCCCCCCAGCGCTCAGCTCTGCAGCGCCCCCTGCCTTCTAGCACCTTCTCCGCGCTCTGCGCATGCGCGGTGGCGCTCGGCGGCGCCCGCGGCGGGCGGGTCGGGGCCGGGTGCGGAGGCAGCGTGAGGCGGCTCCGTTATTCCCGGCGTAACGGCCCGAGAGAAGGAGGTTACCGCGCTGATCACACGAGTGTCCTGGGGTAGCGGCTCTTTTATGCAGCTTGGTAAAAGCGTGAATGCCGAGAGGCCTTTCCGTGGTTGAAAGAGGTTGGTTCCGTTCTGGTGGAGGGGCAACATAGCTCTCTGACCTGTAAGTCACAAGCGTTGTGTCTAGTGTTGGCGTTATTAAGGCTCTTTTGTGGCTGGAGAAGAAACAACTGGGAAAAAGCCACTATCAGTCCCATCCTAAACTGGTTTTGGTTGCCTGAGGGAAGTTCGCTGTTGTTCTCTGACAGATTGGGTAGAGGCAGAAACCTATAAAAAGGGTCCGCTTTATAACTAGCTTCCTCAAAAACTGGAGCTGTTCTTGCTCTCTTGGCAGACAGTGGCAGTTTCATGTTTGGAGTTGGCGTTCCCACCCTGAGAGGATTTGGGGACATGACCGGTGTCTGAGTGAAACCTGGATTTGCTAACCTTGCAAGAGAAATAAGTGGTCTATCTCTTGAATTGCTGAAAACACTGTCATCATCCTGAAAATAAGGTCTTAGGAAACGGTTTGTTTGGAAATTTAACACCATGGGGTTGTTACGACGGTGTACAGTGCAGAACTGAACTCGTGCTATGTCCTAATGTGCCGGGTAGCTTTTTTGAAAAGAATTCCAAAATGATACGGACAGAGCTTCTGCCAAGTCCCTTTAACAAACCAAAGACCAAAACGTAGAATTCATACAGGGTTCCTATGGCGGAAAATACCTACCTTCAAGTTTAGAGTAAATTCCCAGGCTCTGGTTAGCAAAAACTGAATGCTTTGCTGACTCACACCACGTATAGTGAGAGCTTAATAAAATAGAAAGCATCCAGTTTGTGAAGTCTCTGGATACTGTGTTGTAATTTAGTCTACCAACAGCCTTTATTTAAAATAAAGTTGGATTCTATGAGTCTTACAATGAGCTAAAAAGTGCGTGGATAAGCAGTTATTTCTGAAAATGTGGCTCCCTGTCGATGTATGTTATGCACAGCCTGTATATCTTAATTGAATTGAAATGAGCATGGGACCCTAGGGTTTTTTAGGTCTAGTGAGGCATTAAATACTCCAAAACTACAATAAAAAAAAATGGAAAAAAAACCCACAATCCTCTAAGCTGTTGAACCTTATTGTTTTAGCTCTGGGCACAGCATTCTGCTTCCCAGAGAAAATACACTAAAACATGGCTTCATAGTCTGTTCATTACCTGTACCCATATCAATCTCCTACCGCTTTGAAGCACTCTAGCTTCTGTCCTAAGTGTTTCTCTTCTGTCTTTGCCTTTTTTTTATTTCATGCTCTTCTTCTTGCAAGTGCTATTTTTTTATTGCTTCTTTTTAAGCTCCGCGTCCCCCCTTTCTCACCCAAGATTTACTGCTACCTCTAATGGAAAAAAAAAGCAGTTTTGGTAGTAGAGGCAGAGCATCATGGACAGGCAGGTTCTGCTTTGCTTTTCTCTGTAGAAGTCTGTCTCCACTGGAGTTGTCTTAAGATCATATGGATATATCTTGTAAAATTTTTGAGTAATTTGTATTGTGTACACGCTGAATATTCCAACCTAAATAAAAACACTGTCTGTTGTGTGTGTTAGATACACAACAAATTGAGGCTGACGTAAAACATCCTGGTTTGGAGTGAAAAAAAGGAGTTTTCTCTTATTCCAAAGGGAATCCTTTAAAAGCTTAAGAGCTGTCACTGGTCAACCTGGTTCTTGGCAGAAATTTGTAGTAAACATAGTGGTTTCGGCAATTAGAAAAAGGATCAAAAGTCTTTCAAGTTACTGCAAATGGAACAGAATCTGTGAATATTTTCATTCACTAGTCTTGGAAGATGCTATTTACATTGTCACAGAGGGAGTATTATTGATTACTTTGTTTTACCATGACTGTTACAGTGTCCATCAAAAACAAGCATCTTGGTAACATTCAGGCTCCAGCTGTACAGATCTTTTTTGTAGGCTCATTAGTTTGCTACAGCTGGCTTCTTTTTGAGCCAGAAAAAACATTGGTGTTTTCCTTCAGTACAGTACAAATGAAAGTCTCTGAAAATAACTTGCATTAACATGAACCCTATGAACTAAAGATTATCTGACCTATTTTTTTAACATTTGGCATTAGAACTGCAAATGATACATCGATGGGATGTGTCTTTTATTCAGTATTTTGGCATCCCTATCAAAGATTATCTTTGGTAGTGAGCAAAAATGCCTAGGCTATGCAACAGACATGAAACCAAAGACTGAAAGATTTCATTGTGTTGGAGTTGTGCCTGAAAATTAAGATATGTTAATTGAAGTGTCAGGCAGTATATGTTGATAGATTGGAGTGCAGAGCTGAATAAAGAGAAGAAGATCTGCTACTACTGCGTGTTACTAAATTCATTTCACTTGTAAAGAAAAGAATATTGACTTCATTCATCTCACTTAGTTGGTAGTATGACTGAGGAAAATTTAAGTTCAGTGACATCAGTAGTGCAGATTACAGTACTGTAGCAATGGATGGGAAGAAAAGGTGCCAAGATAGTGTTAAATGTGATTTCATTAAAAGAGATTAAAAACACTTTGTCTTTGAGAAGCTAGAGCAGGATCTGCAGATTCTGCTGTTGCTTAAGACTTGCAAATTTAAGACCTTTGTAAATGTCTGTGAGTTTTAGGGCATGGTGGATTTTCCATTGTACTAGTGCGTAACACGGATGCACGGAGCAAAAGGGCAATAATGCAGAATATTGACTTTTCACATCTGCTGAGTCTGGAGAAACTGTATACAAGGCAAAGTTGCTATTAAGTGAAGAAATGGTTCATAGGTGGGGAATTAGTTCAGCAATATGAGCCTGATTCAAAATCACATTTAAAGTCCACGCACAATTTTCAAATCACTTCCATAATCTTTGACATCTTTGAATACCAAGAAACATTGAAACATGTTAGATTTCTAACTGTGCTTTTTGTGAAGAATTTCTTTAGTTTTTGAATTCAGGTTTTGAGAGTTGTTTTTTTTTAACTCTTTCCTAAAGTATTATTTTCTTACTCTGCCGCCCAATGGCTCACCCTTGGACAACTTAGCCACACAACTAGGCTTATGGAGATTAATAAGGTGATCTGTGTGCTTAAAGCCCGGCATATCTGTAAATCCTTGTTGTAGCACCTTTAAGCAAAACTTCTTGTGCCACCATGAATGATGAGAAATGAATTCAGATATTCATATTCATTGCACTCAATACTGTTCTACATTTCAAGGACAGTGAAAAATCTGGTCTCTTCATCTGGTCTTCCAGCTGAAGCTGGAATTTCTTGCTTTGATGGTCTTACTTTGATCGGAATAAATCAGTCTCACACATAAATCCTTACTTGATCATCAGACTTCCCGGACAAGGTGTTTACCTTTTGGCTACTGCCAAGTCTGGAGTGTTGTTTCTTTTCTTGTCACCAGTAAAAAACCTTTACACAGTTTCATTTCTACCTATGATTGACACCATCTTCATCTGAAGCATGTTTATATTTTTACTTTATGTAAATGTAAATCTTAGGTAAATTCTTCATTTCTTCATGTGTCCTGCATGTGCCCAGAAAACAACCCTTCTCTGGCTTAATTTTCAGAGATCTGAGTATCCCAGAGTTTCACTGAAATAAAATTTATTAGTCAGGTCAAGAAAGTAACAAGATTGGTGTTCAGCCTGAGACATCTAAATTTACCTTGAGGCACCATTATGACTTGTTTAATAGATTATTAGGGAATATCGTGCTGAGTCAGTGGGTCCTTATGTGGTACCCAACACCTTAAATCTGTCTTTCATAGAGGAGCTCAGAATGATAAATCTCAGAATCTAATCATGAGAGCAGGGCTTATTTAGCTTTTTAAATATATTTTTACTTGCCAAAGCAATGCTAGCTCATAAGGCAGTGGCATCTAAAGAAATGTGCAAATTACCGTTCTGCTGAAGTTTCCTAATATCTATCAACAGCAAGTATTCTCTAAAATTTATTATATCAGCTGGGGAATAATGTGGGTGCTGTTAGTATTTATAATCTGCACTATCTCATATTTTGTTAGGAAACATTTAAATGTTTGATGTAGACTAGAGTCAGTGAAATAAGAGTTAAATAAGCATTGAATTTGGTGGAAATATTTTAAAGTCTTTTCTACACTATGAATCATATTGCAAGAACTCAGTTTGAAATTGGACCTGAAATTTTTGTTATTGTAACTGACTCAAATATTAAGTCTGACTTCTTAATGCAAATCTATTTAAATATAAGCAAATAATTTTATGAAAGAAAAGATACAGAGTACAGGAGGAAAGAATGAACAGGAGAAACAGAAGAATGTACAGGAGGGAGAGCGAAAGCTTAGGGCAAAGTGCATCATTGGTGGATTCTGCCAAATGTCAGAAAGGCAATTTCCATCCAAAGCTCTTTTTTCCTGTTATTCAAAGCTGTGGCTGCAGTTGGTCCCTGCTAACCCAGCATGGCAGCTGTGCAGACTCCATTTTAGAAGTTTGTATTTCACATATTCATTTGGCATTTAAACACCATGAGGTTCCTCTTGAGTAGATTAATGCATAAACCAAACCTTCTTTTTTTTTTTCCTGGAGTGGTAGGAGTCCCTGCCCTACTAACTCATTAAAGACAACAGTAAAATAAGCCAGAGGGGCAACAGCCTCTGGGCTTGGATTAGTTGGTTTTATTCACCAGCGCAAGGTCTGTGTGATAACAACATCCACCATTAACTGATGTGATTGCTATAGAGTTAGGCTTATCAATTAGTAAATAGCAATTAGTGCAACTAAGTGGAGTATAAGTGCATTGTGTGTCCCCAGAAAATACTGTAGTATTTCTTCTCCTCGAACGTGCACCGGGACCTTCCACCTTGCAAGGACATGACAACTGCTAGCATATTGCTTCACCCTGAATGTGCGGGGGACACATACACAGCTCCTTGTGAGGAATTTCCTTAGCCCAACATGCCAGCTGAGGGGAGGGATGCTCAGATATGATTCTTGGTCCCTGCTCGGCTCAACCTTTATACCTTTATGTCTTGATCCTTACGCCATTAAGAGGAAGAAGATGTGACTGTGGTATGGTCATTTGTATTACACAGCGCATCAAAACATTGATGGTGTTTTTGGAATACACCTGCAAATGTGTCAGTTCTGACCACTCCTTTGTTTCCCAAGAGCAGCATAATAACAGTATCAGCCCTTCAGAAGAAACCAAATTATTTGGAGTCTGAGGAAGATTTGGAACAATTTATAGTTTTCTTTTTTTTTTTCTTCTGGTCTTGTACTTTTAAGCATTGGTTTGTAGCTTACTGCTCTTTTTTCATAGCACTGGGGTCAGTATTGGCTTGTAGTTCACTGGCAGCTCAGCTAGCTGACTTTTGATGTTCTATCTCAAAGTATCTGTGTTACTGCATCTTTCTGGAAGACTGGCTTATGCTGTGTGTATTACCACACAGTTCTGCTTAGATTCTCTTATTCATATCTCCAAAACCTCTGATACAGTTTACTGAATCTGCTGTCCTGGAAGAGCCGATGTAAACTGAGGGAATGTATGTACTCAGGCAACGCATGCGAATTCAGCAGTGAAAGTCTCTGATTATCCCAGCAGGAGTGTGTTCTGTTCATTCAGTATTCTGCATTCTGAAACCCTGTCATCACTGAGAGAGATTCCAGTGCTGATCAAGTTATGAAAAAGGCCTCTAATGCCTAGCTAAACAAGACCTGGGCAGTAAGACTGCAGCTGTCATCCAGCTGAACTTACTAGACATTGGCAAAAGATAGAGCAAGCTGAAAATAGTTACTCAAGCTCATACAAAGTAATTTCCTTTCCATCTGCCATTGTGGAACATGGCTTGCTTTTCTCAGCCAGCAAATCTTGTTAGGGCAAGAAGAATGGTACTTTCATGGTACCACTTGGCCAGCGTTCCTCCAAGACCATTAGCAGCCTGTGTTTCAGTTGCTTTTAGTCCCTCAGAGGTGCCACCGGAATATAGTTTTGCCACTCCTGGAGTTAAATACGATAAGTAAACAGTGTAGTTACACAAAGCACTTTGCTGCAATGCTAGCTCAAGTTGCTTATTTGAGTTATAAAACCTGTGGGTTCATAGGACGCCCTGTTCAGTCACCAGTGTGACCAGTTCCTTCTTCTGTCTTTGTTTTGTGTCTCTTTTTTTGTCCTCCTTGCCCAAAGTCTATAAAGTGTTTGCATCAGCTGTGTAGTCAATTCTCTAACCTGACAAGGCTAAAACCGTGGAGACTGAGGTCAACGCAGAAGTGGTGATCTAATCTGAACCAAGTAGAACACTGCATTAACTGAAACATGGTTGCTTACATTTAAAGAAAAAACTAAGCAATCAAAATTCTCTTTTCATGCCATCCTTTTTTCCCCCCCTGTTCTCTCATGATCAGAAGATGGAGAGCTGAAATACGTAATTTTTAAAGACAGTCATATGAAAACTGATAGAGGTGATTCTTTTTCTAACTGCATCTGACAGGGAAACAGAATTGCTGCATTAGCTAAAACCCCTTGTTATACAGGAGCAAATGGCCATGAATACATTTAGGAATGATATTTAAAAAAGGGCTAACCTTCAGAGGAACGAGATGCCAGAACTTTCTAATAAAGCTTTATAATAAACCTAAGGTTTTAAGCTTGACTGGTTTATGACTATGGTTGATTATGACATTGAGACAGACTCACTGATTTAGGAGGATGCTTGCATGGGTTGAATCCTGCATTGTCATTTCTGTGTGTGAGATCCTTAATGAAATCAGACTTTCAAGCAAAAGTTTTGCAGGAAAACAGGCAGGAAAACGGCTTTTTGTTTGTTTTTTGTTTTTGTTTGGTTTTGACTATGCACATTTCTTCTCTATAAGCTGAAGTGTATAGATGTCTGTACAAACCAAGCTATATGTCATTGTTCATATCTCGCTATCTCTTCTAGCTGCAGAAAGGAAGACTTAATCTAAACCTTTGTGGCACAAGACATCGTATGTCTTATGCACAAAAGCCTATTGGAGCCTATTGAGCTCTGAATATTTCTTCACAGATATCCCTAAAGCATATTACAGTGCAAGGAAAGAAGACACTGCCCTACACCTTAGGGTATGATTCATGTGCTGCTGCAATACCTGACTGCATTCCTGGAAGAACAGCTCTGGTCGCTCTCTATGTATATTTTTAGTTTAAGTAGAATATAAACTGTTACAAGAAGTTGCTGCATGAACTTTGTAATACGCACCAAGAGATGCATTATTACTATCAATGCTAATTGTTAGTATTATCTATCGTGTTGCTATGGTCATAAGTATTCATACATTATTCTCTTCACTGCTATTTAACTTTCATCTCTGTAGCTCTACACAAATATTCAGGCAAACAGAACTTGAAAAGATAGAACAAATTCAGGCTGTTGTTGCATTCATAGACAGATACATCTCCCTTGACGAACTCCCATCTTTCTGGTGGAGAACATATGTTTAATTTGTTGGAAAAGCAGTGTTTTCTTTTGTATTGTCACTGTGGTAATGGCTACCTCTTTGTTTTGTAGAAATGCTTTATTTCTACAGAACTTGTTCATAGTGTTTTCAGAGTCAAGTCCATGAATTGTAAAATGATAGAACATTAGCAATAGTAATTACTGTTTTTTTTTTAAAAAAAAGGTAAGAGGTTTTGCACAATTTCTTTCACTTTACAGTAATCTTGACAGTGTTAGTCACTTATTTTTACAGAGTTCAGTAACTAGTATTTTTGGAAGTCCAGTCAATTTCTTGAGCTATGCTAACTTAATGAGCCATTTTGGGGCCCCCATAGTCTTTGCACCTACATGGCAATTTAATGATTGATACTACTTAATGACACATCAGTGCACATTTGAAGTGAATGACGGTGATTTTCATAATCATTCAGCCCTGCTCATGAGTATGCTAAAGCAACACGGGAATCAGACAAGGAAGGGCTGGATAGACATGTTTCTGTTTTCTGCTGCAGTAAATTGTAATCAAAGAATATTTACTTTTAATTAGGAGGAGGCTGAGACAGATTTAACTGTCAGTAATGATACCAGGAAAATGGAAAGCACAAATCACAGAACCTGTCAGAAACTCTAACCTATCAGACCGTCAGATAACTCTAAGTCTGTCTGTAGATGAGCACTTTAAAGATATTAGACTATTTTCAACTTTTCTTTCCTCTGATGGTGATAAGGGAATGGAACAGAAATTTATTCACTGGGAGCTGATCAAGGGGTGCAGTGTGGGCCAGAAAGCATGTGTTGTAGGTAGTAAGGCCTCTGTTCCTTTACCTTCTCTTCAGATACTTTGCTGTGCCATTTCATGTGCCCTTGCTTTGAATTGTGTCCACGTAACAGTAAAAGATGCTATAATGATGCTTGCATACTCACAGACCTCAGAGCACCATGCAAACTCTTACTAAATTTAATTCTGTTTCTAGCAGATATCGGGGTACCAGGGAAGCCTGCCCTTTACTGGTCTCCATTCTGGTGTACAGAAGTTTCACTGTTTGTCAGACACTTCGTTCTCACATGCACAGGCCCTGTTACACTTATGGGAGCTCTAGGTGTGCGCACTGGCAGAGGATATGTGTACCAGAGGTCCAGGTAAGCGGAGCTGCTTGCCTGCTCAAGTGGAGGAAGCCTGAGCTTTGTGGCACAGCAAGGCAGGCTTTTGCTTTCATTGGAATTGCCAGTGCTAGAGAATGGTGTCCTACCTGTGTCAGAGAAATATTATGGATTTTATATGAGTAAACACTGGGGAGGAATGATCCTGATGTCAGTGAGAGAGATTAAGATTTATTGTATGTCAACATGTGATGGAACTGAAAGTGGGAAGGAATATGCATGTTGTGTCAGTATCTGCTACTCATGCAGACATATTTAACAAACTGCAGAGTAGTTCAGAATAGCCGTGAGAAACAGCTGAAATGCTATTCCATGAACTGATTAAAACTTTCTTGGACAAAGCTGTTATTAATGTACTGATAGGTGTTGGAGGAACTAATAGGTGTTTTTCATCTTTTAACTTTTACTACACTGCAATAATAAGAGACACAAAAATCAATTATTTCCAGTGATTCAAGGAAATATTTCACTTTAGGAAGCTAGAAATAAGCCATTTCACTTGTCCATATCGCTTTGAAGTGATTTTCTAATAGTAGGTCTAATAAAGTCTGTTCCATTATGACTAGTTTGAAAATTTGTACTACCCTTTTTCTGTATTTAAAGGATTTCACACATTTTTGATATAGCTTATCTTAGGGTCATTTTGCAGCTTAACTGAAAGAGAACCATAGTTTCTGTGGTTCATTCTGACCTTTTTGCAGTAAAACAACAGAGTGTAAACATAAAACCTGTCTTTTTAAGGTAATTCTGGCATAATGATGGAGAAAGGAACCTTCCTTATACTTTTTTTTTTAATACACTGTAACTAGAGAGTTACTAGACTGGCGACCTCCAAACTGAATGAAGGCTTTGCCTCTGTCTTAGCAGGGTTCTAACGTTGGCCAGTGATTCAAATGTGGAAGATAGCTGTATCACCATGGAGTAAGAAATTTCTTTAGTCAGTGACAAGACTTTTAATATCAACACAGCAGAATGGAAATTGGAAGGAAATGTTTGGAAGGAAATTATGTGTCTAACAGATAGAGGATTAAAAATTGAGATAAAATATGGGTGGGGTTTATCATATTATAGTATTATCATATATAACATTGTATATATTATCATATAGCATATTATATCGTTTATATTGTGCACTGATACTGTGGATACACTAACTTGGTATCTGTTGGGCAGAGTTCTGCACAGCCTTGTTAAAAAAAAGAGCTACTCAAAAGGCAGCAGGTTAGTAAGAAGGTGAACTGAGCAGGACAGGGCTTGTTCTGGCAGATCTGCCCGGGGCTGCCGGTGTCCTGGGCACTGCTGAAGCCAAGTGCATAGACCCCATCTGCATTTAAGCAGCTCGCGCCTCAGGGTTGGCTTGCTTGAGCCAGCTTGGAGCTGCACACAAAACATCTGTATAACTAATCCCTGAAAAACTTAAACAGCCTGGTAAAATCACAGCAGTAAGCAGATATTAATGAGGTCTATAAATTAGTGAGGGAAATGATTAGGAAGAATCTTAACACAAGAACTGATAAACCCCTAAGCTAGTTAAGAGTTGTGAAGAGAACTAATGTATTCTAAAAGCTATCAGAAAGTGAGCTTTAATATATACTTCCAGGAGAAATGGGAGGAAAGAGAGAGAGAGGCAGTTTTTACTGACTTGACGGGTTTAGGAAAGGAGTAAGTATTATACATCTATTTATTTATTATTACTCTTTCTAAATGTGAGGCCAAGAGTCTGTGACTAGGGAGGTCTCCTCAGACAGTGATTTAGAAAGAATATAGAGAGAAAGATCTAAAAATAAGAAAGAAGGCAAGACTCAGGTGAAATCCTGTCTCTAGTAAAATCATATCAAAATGCTGATTTGGTTGGACCAAGATTTCACCTTGAGTGAACTGCACTTTCTCCTCAGTGTTCATTTTGTCTGGCAAAGCACTGCGTCTAATAGCAGAAACACAGAATATGACATTAAAGCTTTTATTTGTTTTGTGCCCGTTCAAGCTACATGTTGCAGTTATGAACATTTCAGAGAATCTTTGTTCTTTTGGAGTCTAAGTGGTTTATTTTCTCATGAGTAGCATGTGCTTCAAAGCTGGTGCTGTTCTGTCCTGAATTGCTCATTCCGGTGCTACAAGAGGCATAGCCCTGGCACAAAGGAAATGGCAGATTAAAATTTAACTAATGTAACTGAATACTGTGAACACCTGGAAAGGAAGAAATGCTTGAAAATGAATAGTTTTTTTTTCACAATTTCAAGGTTTTCCACTTACCTTTACCAAAAGAGCAATTAGGTAAGCTAAAGGAAAAAACATCACCATTTTGGATTTTATGTATAAGAGATAAAATGTAATAAGAATCTGTGAAAGAAAGGGCTAGAAATGTAAATGCCAGTAAGTGTTACAAGGCAATTTACTACAATGTAAGGCCTGATTTCTGCTCAGTTAGGTCCTTAGTTTTTATGTTTGCTTATGCTAACTGGCATGCAGTGCTTACACATGTGCCTAAATCCTCTTGACTTTGCTGGGACCTGTATGCAATCTTAACACTGTAAGGGGCTGTAGAGAATAGGAGTGGACGAAGTTAGTGCTTTTGAACATACCTGCTCAATCACATGGAGGAAAACATGCTCCTCTCTGGTGCCAGAGATCTGAATCAGTAGTATGAGAGGATGGACTGCTACTCTGGGCTGTTCTGGAACTGAACAACAACAGATGTAAAATTTAAATTGAATAGTTTGTTTTTTAGATTTTTTTTATTAATTACTGCAAAACTAGCCACCCTTGAAATTAAGTGAGAAAGTGTACAAATGATAAAAACAAAACCAAAACAGGATAGAGACAAACTGTTAAACTCTTCAACTATTCCTTTCTTTTCATCATCATAAGAGAATAAATTCTTTTTTTCTGTGCTTCTAGGATCACTGTCATATTTAGCAGCATTGAAGTAAAGTTCTTATTACCCTTTAGTTAGTTCTTATACCAGATCTCCTGAACACACCTACTGCTTGAAGGTGAAGTTCTGTGTTGAACTTGGACCAATGAAGACAAATATGAGCAGGCTCTGATGCTGTCTTCTGTGTCTCAAGCTTAATGTGGAAAGTCCATTACGGTTTCTTCAAAAGTAATTTCAAAATGCAAATGCACTGGCTTACAGATTCTTGTCTCAGAAAGACAGTCAATTTTCTTACCCCATGCTCATTTATTTTTCATGAAGAATGAAATATGGGGCAGAGTTTTATTTGTTGACAGTTATCAGCAGTAACTCAGGCTCAACACTGACCTAAATTCTTCCTGCTGAAGCGCTGAAGTAGAAAATAATGAGGCCAGTGTTGTTTCGCAGATGCAAAACTTGAAATTGCTGGAATTTGTTAGAGCTCCTTGAACGCCTGGAAATTCAAGGCCTCTAGTTTGACTGTTCTATTCCTTACAGTGAATTCTTATATAGAAAAACACATATTAGGTAGAAAAAGAACCTATTTGCCATGTATCCCTGTACTGAAGTAGATACCCTAATATAATGGTTTTCTCTTCCTCCTGTTTTTTTTTTTTTTTTTCAAAAGCCTTTCTTGTAGAAAGGTCCAGGAGATCATATTAAAGGGTAAGAATTCACAGTTTATGTCCAGTTGTATATTTTTGATTTTTCATGTGCTTGTGGAATCTAGTGCTAAAGCACGATATTAGTATCTGCAATGAGTTGGGTGTTACTGATGCTGTCTTCTGTGATGCGGTTCAAAATTAATCACTTGGCCAGTGTGAAAGTTTGAAACTTAAATGTTTGGCCCTCTGCTACTTGCTTTACAAGAGTGAATATTTTTATGATTGAAAAAATACTTGGTTATGGTGCTTGATACCTTCCTAATGATATATAAGTTTTAGGAGCCTTTCTTTGAGAAACAACCAAACCACCTCATTAAAACTGGTATTAGCATATATCAGCCTTCCAAAAACATCATTATATAAGGAATAGCAGCCTTCTTCAATGACATTTTTATTTTACCAGAATAAATTACTGCAGCCAGTGGTAATTAAAGCTCTGTGTATGGCTTTGACGTCTCTGTAGGAAAGCCACCTTTCAGCTGTGAGGTTTCAGGGTGACATATAGATAACAATATGGCAACCTCCCAGTACTCATTGTACCCTCAGGTAGATTGGTAGGCAGACAGTTGTCTCACATGCTGTCTCTGAAAGCCAGTATATCTCAAATATCTTTCTTCCGCTGTTTCTTTTTCTTCATTGGTTAACTGCTGATTTCCCTCTGACATTAGGGATTTTTTTCTACACAGGGAGCTGTCTACCTGTCAAAGACTTGCTTTCAGTCCCCAAGGGGGAGAGGAACAGAACAGAGTGACTGGAGAAAATAAATTGCTCAAGAGCATTCCCCACTGTGCTAAATCCAATATAAAAATACAAACAAGGAGCAAATAACAGAGCCAAAGACTTCCAACAGGCTATTTTCCGTAGGACTTCCCTACACCAATACAGAAGGAAGGACTTGACTTTTCTTCATCCATAAGGGCAAAGGATAATCCATTTTTACTGTTATTCTTGTTTTAAGGTAACACTATTGCTGTGTTCTTACAATTTAATCTTGGTAACTAAAAGTGCATATAGCATTTATCTGAAAACAATTACTTTTTTCATTTTTTGAGGATTTTGAAGGACTGCATATAATATTAAATCCATTTAATCCATTTCTCTGCGGAGTACAACTCCACATGCAATATTTACATGAAAATCCTTTATGAATAACTTTTTATACCAGGTTCTGCTGTACTCCTCCAAAGGCCAAGAAAGAAATAGAGAAAGAGCCTATTGTAGCTGGGCATAGCGAGGAGCTTTGTGAGTGTTAAAGTGAGCAAAGACGGTCATGTTCCATAATGGTCAGGGAGAGGAGGAGTATCTTGCCCTGTTTCCAGGAGAAATGTCTAGCGATATTACCATGCTGTATAGGGCAAATACTACGTTTTCTTTATATAGTTGGTGTAATAAAATGAATAGCAAAGGTCCTTCATGAAAGTGCACCCCAGAAAATTCTATTGGTGAATACCCTGCTACCTATAGTCAGGCAAGGGATGGACCTGAATAACATCTTTATTTCTTCTCCACACAGCTCTACGCAAAGAGGTTTATGTACATCTTGGTGTGCATGTCATTGGTTATAGCCTATGTACGTTTCGTCGTTTCATTTCCTATTAAAGTCCTTGTGTCAGCCTCAGTAAGATGATGTTCTAGCCCTGAGAAGTTCCCTGTGCTACTTATCCTGTCACCGCTGCTACTCAAATGAGGTATTGCCCAAGGGAAGTCTGGGGCACAGAGACACTATCCAGAGTGTCTGTGTAACCACACAAATTTAAAGAAAAAGAACTGAGGAGGGAAGCTAGTACGGTTTTGCTAATATGGTTCTGTACTGTGCCTGAAATATTTTGGTACACATGAAAGTAGCTGCTTTAACATAAGATGTATTTTAGCATAGTTAAATTTGGGAAATATGATACAGCATGAATGTGTTACATAAAGTAGGTGGTTTCATACTGTAGGATATTTTGCTAATAGAAGATGTCATTTTACTAATGTAATTTTGTATTATTCATACTTGCATATTGAATTTTCACTTTTCATATTGTAATTTATATTTGATCTCATTATTATACTTTCCTGGACTGCCATACCCCACTGGGGAGTTGTTAGGCTGAATATTTGGTCTACTTTTATTTTCTTGTTCCTGATATTCCCCTCAGAGGTGTTGTTACACTGAGAGTTTGATATTCTGTATTTTTAATCATTTGTATACCTCGGAGGGCTCATTAGACCTTTGCTTGTGGGTGTGTACGAGTAGTGATAGATATACAGACAGACAGACATGCAGATATAACATGTGCATGTATGTTCTTTGTGTTGAGAGCAAATATGATGAAATGAAGTCTATGTGTAAAGAAACTTAAATATATTATTGTTAATTAATTAATGTTGAAATAAGTGGAAGCTTATATCTAGAGTTCCCCTGAAAATCTAGCTACTCTAATACTTAACTGAATGTAGATTAAGATATTTACCTTCAAATTCCAACACTTAAATGAGCTATTCATCTGAATGTAGGTGTGCATGTATTTTAAAACCTTTGTGAATATATAAACATTTCCACTTCATAGTACATCAGTATTATAGAATTCCATGATACCATTAACTACTGGAAAAGAATGGCTCAGAAAATAATTTATATTTTAGAAGTTGTCAAAAATAACACTGAGGCATTAGCATCCTTATTGTTGTTGTTGCTGTTGTTGTTAATGTTATTGCTATTAATGTGCCTATAATGCTGGGAAACCTGAAGTACATTTGCAACCCGACTGAGCTGTGAAGGCTCTTCTATTACAGTCATAAAATAAACAAACTTGACTTCTTTTTCTTTCTATGGCTTCTGTTCTTTCTTATCCTCTCTAGATAATAATTCTTGGCTTTTCTCTCTTTCTCTTCTTGAAAATATATAAAACATATCTGTATAAATGTATAAACAATCTGTTAATGCAATTGTTCATTTCTGTATGTTAGCAGCTGTCGTGTAGATTCCCTGTGTGCCCCATTCTTCTTCTGCCATCTTTTTTTGTTTTTGATAATCTTTCTTATCTCTGCGATTACAGGACCAGCAGACCTCAATGGCCGTAGAAGCACATTGTACTGTACTTCACTACACTGAGACTGAAGAGCTGACCCATACAGAAGCAACCAAAGCTGTGTGCCATTACTGAGGGGAAAGTGCTAACCTTCATGGTTGTTACTGTTGTGAACAGCTGCAGCCCTTCCAGCACTGAACTGAAAATCAAGGCCTGCCTCTGCACAAGGTAATTTTGCTTCTTCGTGACTTTGTGCAGTCTGCTTGGTGAGTTGTTTGTAGTTCTGTTTTCTTGGTCAGGCAAACTTCCAGGCCCAGGAAATTTGAGGTGAGCCTGAGCTCTCCACATGAAAAAGCATGGTCTTCTGATCAAAAGGAGTTAATTCTATCGTAAATGACACATTTTATTTTCATTGCAAGGCTTTTTTGTTATGATAAAAATGGCCCTGGGAACAAAACAGAAAAACCCTTGAGGGATAATTCTTAATTGAAAATAGACCATTCATTTTAGACACTTGGCAAGCGTGAGAGAAAGATGTCTTTCACTCAAGGACTCCTGAGCACTTCCTGATTAGTAAGCCTCAAACACTGCTTGGAAGACCTCATTCCCATTTCACAGATAAGTAAATGTACACGCATTTTGGTGCGTTATTAACTTCTGCTACAGTCAACAAAATGTGTGTTTCAGTGAGAGAGAAGTCACCTGCTTTAATGACCACTATTCTACTGCCCTTCTGCTTTCTCACTGTAGGAGGAAAATGAGCAGAGCAGCCCCCATCCATTTTTGATCACTGCCATTTCATTTTGTTATGTTTATGCAAGGAATGTTTTCTATGCTGCATGCCGTACTGATGACATTGCTCAGTTCAGAAGTTAAATTACATACCTGGAAATGATAGTGTAATCAACATCAGTTACATCCTAAGAGAGACATTTTCCTGATATATTTCTTGTGTGAGAAACTAGCAGGAAATCAAGTGTAACCTTACATACATTCTGTGAATTTCGGTGTTAGCCACCTTACAATGTTACGGCCTCTCCGCTTGTACCCTGTTGTAAAAACTCAATTCTGTTCTTTTCTGTCATGAAAGGAAACAATTTTTTCTTGTCCTTGGTAGATATCTTGAGATATCATTAGCGTGAGCGTTCTTCACCAGCTTGCCTATGGGTTTTCTTTTGTCTCTTTCCAGCAGTTCCAAATGGCTGGATCTGTGTATCCCCTGTTGTAGCTCAGTACAATGTACTGGACGACAAAATTAAGAAACATGCTATTTTTGGGGTAGTTTGAGATCAAAACAGAATGACTGTTGCTCGCTGTGCAGGAATGTTAGCTCTGCAGTACATCTGATATATGAGTGTTTGTGTCTCAGTATTGCCAGATGGGTATGAATTTGGGCTCTCAGGATTTGGAGTGTGAAATTTGTCAAGATGGCTCTGTGAGAATATTAGCTGCTAGCTGCTAAACTCTCCATTCACCAAGAAGGCTGCTCTTGATGCTTCTTGATAAACTGTGCGAAATGTTTGTCATTTTTACTTTGCTTTTTCAGGATTTCTTTCTACTCTTTATTTTCTCTGGATTTTGCTGCTTCATTTGCTTTAAGCCATGTGAAAGGATGGATAAACAAACAACATAAAAATCACCTCTGTGAATCAGTCACCATTTTTACCAATTAAATCTGTCTCCAGATTTTCCTGCCACTGTTCTGGATACATTTTTGAATGTGTACAACCTCTTAAGAACAATCATACAGGTGTATTAATTGGTATTTCTGGTTCTTGAGGTATGTGAGATTTAGCTTGAAGCTTCCTGTGGAGTTAGGCAAATACTCTCCCCTGGGCTGTTTAAGCGTGTATTATATGCCAGGATGTACGGTACTATCTGTTGGTTTATTGTCGCTTGTTCTTTCCAAGCTTTTGATTGCAGTCATAAACCCGCAAAGGGTTCATTTAGCTTATTTCATTTTTATTTCAATGTGCTTGGAGCAATCTTACAAAATGATGGTTTTAACCCAGGTAAAACCTCCTTAGAAATGTTTTGAAAATCAAACCAGTTCCTACTTGAACAGAAAGAAATTGTGGTCTTTCAGCAGGTATTGGGGTCTGCAAGGAAACTGTTATCGTAGGCTTTTAGAGTAAGGGGAGAGATACAGCATCCTACAAACAAGCACACTAAATCAGAACAACACTAAAGCTGGCCACTGTAGAAGCTTATAATGTTAGAAACTGGCAAGAGGAGCTAAAACTGAAACTGGATATTCATTCTGGAGAAATTTTGTGGTGTATAGTCCACATGAAAATAGTCTGTAAGAAAAGACAGAAAAAAAATCTGTATTTTATAGAAACATAGGAGCATGTATATGTGCCTGTTCTGGCATGGTTGTGCTCCCTTTTTTATGTCCCTCTTGTTTATTTTGTGTTTCTTAGTCTTTTCTTTCTTGCTAAACAATACATGTTTTGTCAGGAACTCAGCCAGTATAAATTGGAATAGCTCCACAGAAATGAATGTGTTTATGGTAATTGGTAGCAGCTCAGGATTTTCTTCATATACCAAGGCTATGCAGTACTTTGAAAAATGACACAGCGGTTTTTTGTATGATAACAGAGTGCTGTTCTCTGAGCTGTGAAAAACAACCCAAGCTTCATACAACATTATGTTCAGTAAAAATACTTGGCTGAGAAAGTATGTTGTTGATTTCTTCTACATGAAAGCAGTCTGATTTTTATATAACAGCTTAAATAAATTACTTGGTAACATTTACTGCTGTTGACTTACTCATCACAACATAGTGGATCAGTGTCAGCAGGAGTGAAAATGACGTTAAGGCAACTGGATTTAACAAGACAGAAAAAATAGTTCTGGAAAGTTGAAACACTTAATTACATGCTGTTTCCTGGGAATGAGCTGTTTTCCTCAGCATATCAGTCCAGGGACTTTCACTGGACTCTGGGTGGGCATGGGTGGGCATAGAGATCTACGATGTTGTTGTAACAGTTAGACCCCTCTTTAGAAGGAACCTGACCTTGAATGTGAATGTCCCGTCTGAAGAGACGTGGTGACATCCTCGTCTTTGAGGGGCATTTAAAGCTCCATTGCTGTCTTTTGACCCTGGCATAGGATAGGCTGATAAAGGGCTGAAACTGAATCTGCTTCTTCTTTTTTTTTTTTTGGAATCTCTGCTTTGAACTTAATGTGGATAAATTTGCCCCAGTAATCTTTTGAGTGGGTCAAGGTTATTGCTTACTTTAGTGCTAAAATCTTGGGGGATGTAAAGATGATTCCTATTAATGACTATTTAGCAGATGGCATATTTAAAATGCAGCATATTCAGCTACATTAAATGTGGAAGTAGGGCTCAGTTTCAAATTCCTCACTGGCTTCAGTAAAGCAAGCACTTCATCCATGAGCTTTTCTCTAGCTGAAAACCTGGTACATTGTTTACACATTTAGAGGGTCATCAGAAACTGACTGAGGGAGTGACCTTGGTAAGAAAAAAAGTTTTTTTTTTTTTTTTCCCCAGATAATTTGATTTTTCTGATTGTTCAGGTAAAACAGGTAAGGAAGGAATTATAATTTTCTCAGAATCCATAGTGGCCAAACAGGGAGTCTTGCAGACAAGATAGGGAACAGAAATTCTGGAATTCTAGAAACACCATTCAGAATAGGATAGGAGGTGTTGCCAAAATACTGAAGTTTGATAGAATGGTATGAAGAAACTTCAGTTTGAAATTTAGAAATAATGCCTGTCTTTCTAACAGCTGAGGCAAAACACATCTAGACTTCTATACTCTGGAGAAATCTTGTTATTTAGAACTCTAGCCAAGATTTTCCTAAAAGCACCATCATCTTTTCTTCCCAGTTGTTTTGTGAGACCAGCCTTTTCAAAGTAAAGGTTCTACAAAAGCTCTTTTCTCTTGCCTCTTGGAAGAGGTTCATCCATGCAGGTCTGCAATGGGAATGTCAGCTTTTGGCAGAACGGCTCAGGAGGTTGTAAACACAGGCCAGTCGCTAAACAGATTTGATCGGAGTGTTGTATTTTAATTGCTGTGAGATGTCTAGAATCTGATCAAACTAAGGAAGTGATTTTTTGATGACGATGCCATTATACTGTAGTACATGGGTAGTCTCAGATACAATTTAAGCCTGAATTACTGATCTTAATGGGATACAAAAGAGGAAGATGGTATTCTCTGCTGATGTTTCAATATTGTTGCATTTTTTTCTGGAATCATCTTCTATTAACACTGTTCCAAATATAACAGGTGGTTCTACCGTATTTAACTAGAAGCAGTTTGTAGAATACCCTATTAAAATAGAAAAAAGTAAACATGGCTTGAATTTTGTCAATGCAAATTAAAAATATGTTAAGAAAAAACTCTGATGTTGGTAATGGCCTAATATAACAAGGTTATAAATAAATTGCTCACTGTTCTCATGTATTTTTAGTAAACAGATTTGGGAATAGCAAACAAATCCCCAATGCCCAATTAAAGTCTCTTAACTAATTTAACAAACGCATTGTAAATGGGTAGCTGGAGATACTTTAAATAAACATACATTTCACAGAGGAACTTTAATAGCTAAACAAATGGAAAATCAGTTCAAATGCTTTAGTTTTCTCAATTATCCTTAATAAATTAGTCATAGGAAAAACAAACACAGTTAATGAGCACAACCATAGAGCAATGACCATAGCACTTCTTTTTGTTGTTCAAATGACAACATTTTACTCCCTGTATATATATATTTTAAGAGTGTCATAACTGACAATCAATTTATAAAGTGTTTAAAGCTTCACTGGAATTCTTTCTTTCTAAATTCAGTGTTGCAATGATTTTAATAGCCTTTGCTTCTTTTGCTTTCAAATTCCTGCTTTTCAAATGGATTCTGCTAGATGAAAAAACAATTCACTCTAAATTCAGAGGCTACAAACTTGTGGCAAATTAACTCTGTATATGGTATAAAGAAAAGGCACAGATCTCCCCTTTTTCCCCTTGGTAAAGCCTTGCCAGCCTGCCAACTGATGAAATGAAACATCTGGCTTTCCAGTAAAGATTGCTTTGGCATTTTGCCTGCACAAATTCTGTCCTTGTGGAATCCCTGCAAAGAGTGCAAACTGTGCTTCAATTAAAGAAGACTGAAGGGCACATATAGCAGCTGAGCAGCATGTGTGCTGAGAAGTGGCTTGATGGGCCTGGATCAGGGTAAAAAAAAATAGAGTGCAAAAGCACAGCTGTGGAAAATCTACTCAAGAGCAAATATTGAAGAAATTAGGAGTTAGAAAAGCACACCAGTCCAGTGTCTTCCTTTTCAGGAGTGCTCAAGATTTAGTAGCATCCATGGATTGTTACCCACTAAATCTTCCCCTCTCCTGCCCTGACAATTTTTATAAAAAATAATTTTAGAAACACAAAACTTTTCCTGGCCAGTCAGAGGTCTTCCTTTCATGGCCTGTCTCCTTCAACAACATGAACATGAATTAGTGAACAGGACTTTTTCCTTGTGTTTTGAAAACGTTATCAGATTGGTGGTTCAGCGGACAGAACAGCAAGGCACTTTTTCTGATATATCAGGTAGCAAAGGGCGGTGGTCAGGAGGGAATTGTTGTATATTTTGACTAACAGAATACAGAAAATAAAAAAAAAATAAAGCAAAATGTGAATTAATAATTTGGAAAAGGTTGACTTCATATGGCATGGTTGTCTCGGACCCTGAAGTATTGCGTGTTGTTCAAGAGTCCAGAGTGTTACAAATTGGAGAAGGAGCAGAAAAGGCCTACAAAATAGCTATAGGAAATACCTTCTGATACCGAACAAAACAGGTTAATTGTTGCAAGGCATGGAAAGGCTGAAGATTGACACAATCTTGCTCAAAGAATGAACTGGAGAATTTAACAGTATAACCCAGAAGAATTAGACATTGCCATAAGAGGTAAATAAATCCTAAATCTTGAAAAGTGAGATTGGAGGGGAGAAGATTCTTGAAGCAACCGTGAATGCATAGTTATATTTGAAAGGATTGGAATGGTAGCTCCATGCTACAATCAGTGCAGGCCACATTCGGTTGCAGTTCTGTAGGCATTTTGTGACTTAAAGAACAACATCGATTACAGTGAAACCTGTTCAGCACCACTTACCCATTAAGAGAGAATATGATGCCCTACTTCTTCAAACACCTACATGGTAATAAATAAAAGCTCTAAGCGTGTTATACAGTTGCTGAAGTGTCAGTTTGCTCTTACTGTGCTCCAAAATCTTCATGTAGCTTGTGCTAAATGAATTTTTAATAGGTACATGCTAAACTGGATTTGTTGATCAGCTGCTGAAGACAAGATTCTCTTGGAAGAAACTGCGGGTGCAGCGATAGTAGCAGAAATTTCATTTATTTTCAATCCTGCTTTGGGCAAGATACGGAGAATGAGAGAGACCAACTAGAAAGCTGAGCAGATAAGCTGCCAATAGGCTGCTGCACTTAATCTAAAGTAGTTCTCAGAGTGTTGTAAAAACTTCCGAGAGTATTTCTAAGGAAAGTTCTACAGCACTGGCAAGAGTGCTGAATGCAAATACGCTCCTTTTACAGCTGAGTGTTCTAGCAGAACACGCTGCAAACGGGAACTTTGTCTGTAGAACGTGTGATACATTCTCATGATTTCCAAATACAAAGTCTTTGGCAGTATGTGGCAGTGCTGAGAAACATCTTCTGCAAATCCTCTGAGTGTCGCCCCTTGGAGCCTCGAGCGAGCATCTCTGGCCAGCGGGATGAGCAGGGCAAGGCCGTGCTGCCCTCACTCCTGGCTCTGCCGCGCTGGGAGCTGACAGCGGCAGCTTCTGCCCACCCTCCTCGTACCGCAGCAGCCACTGCCTTTGCTTCGGGCGACACTCCGGCCAGGCACCACACCCCACCGCCCCACGGCCGTGTTTTTAACTGCATTCATTTTACGACTGTGTAGGTAGTAAACTTCTGTTCACCTGCTCTGCTCATTTCTAAAAATAATTTTGTGAGTAAATAGATTCCTTTCGTTGTGTTTTTCAGATTATTTTGTGCTTCCCTTGAATGCTTTTCATTGTCATCTGTTTCATCAGCATTTGTGTGTGCAGAATTATTATAATAAAGCAACTCTCCTACCTATTTCACATGCAGTAGAAAGCATAAGAATCACTACAAGCATATATAAACAGATGCACTGGAGACCTGCTGTTAATCTGGTGATATTTGCAAAGCTAGCAGCTATGAAATGTAGTTAATAATGTGCATTCCCAAGAAGGCTGTGCTTTATGATGGAGAGTTCCATATATTTCTTAGTTCCCAAATGAAACTTGTCTCACCTTGATACACTTTTCTTCTTTCATCTGTCCTTACTTGTGCCTCTTAGACTTTTTCCTAAGATGATAAGTAAGCATGTGGCAATATTCAACTCAGACAAACTTAAGAGAATTGAAACATATTTCTGGGCCTAGAACTTTTTCTTGT
The DNA here is from genome assembly GCA_013389825.1 of Crypturellus undulatus. Lineage (NCBI taxonomy): Eukaryota > Metazoa > Chordata > Aves > Tinamiformes > Tinamidae > Crypturellus > Crypturellus undulatus. The sequence goes on from VWPW01010670.1 coordinate 114,189, forward strand.
GCTCTTCTTCCTTGTGATATGGTAAAATTTTGATAGGAGTATTTTACTGAAAGACGATAAACAAAATGCTCTTAAGAGAATAAGATTTTCAGAGGTGTTTTACACCACAGGAGGTGCAGAATAAAATCTTTGGATTTTCAGAAATTCCAAAATTGGTTATGGTATCTTGGAGTTGTCACTGCTGTCATTTCTGTAATGCTTCTGAAAGTCTTGCCTGCATTTTGGAAGTTTGTCTGAGATTAGAGACACCAACTTTAGTGCATGTGGTCTGTAGTGGATAAAAGGATCCTCTTGAGTAGGAAAAAAAAATAAACAAAAACCCCAGCTCACACTATGGTATAAGCTAAAATGGAAAAAGTGTCTGATACTGACAGTGAACAAGTAACAAATAAGTTGAGATTTTAAGTTTTTACCACATTTAGATGTAAAATTCAAAAATTTAAAACATTTAAAGAATAAGATTATATCACAAGTCTGTATCTGTGCTCTTGAGCTTGGATTACAACACAGTGGCTAGTCCAGTGCTGAAGACAAAGGTATTGGAATATTCAGGCTTAAAGATAAGAGCATGGGAGTACAGTTCAAAGAATTTTCCAGTGCATAATCTGCAGTGACTGCACAGAGTGCGTCTCACCAGCATAGCCTGGGAGGGACTTCTGTGAACTGGCTTTACTCTTAGTCATCAGGCTCTTGAGCACCCTCAAGCTTAAAAAGGTGAGTCTGTTGTTAATTTGTTGTATATTCCCATTAATGCCTAATTAGGGCAGCCACTAAACATAAGTATCGTTAATGGGAAAATCTAACAAAACGTAGTCAAATTATTTCTGAGTTTTCCCCTGCCACTCCTATTGTGACTGCATGTCCCGACAGCCTAAGACAATTCTGTCAAAGTGCTTCTGCCCTTTGGCTTCCCAACACTGCCAGCAGGCTCAGTAGCTTCTTTGGGTAGGAAAGTGTTCTTGCAGCATGGACCAGCCCTCCCCTCCAACAGAACATATCTCAACACGTTTTGGGGATCATACCCCCTTCTGAATATTTATCTTAGATAACTAATTGTGTAAAATGTGGTGAGCCACTGTTGGCAGTGAGATACCACAATGTCTGAACAGGTTGGAAGCAGGTCTGCGCTCTGTTTGTCAGCAANCTCAACACGCTTTGGGGATCATACCCCTTTCTGAATATTTATCTTAGATAACTAACTGTATAAAATGTGGTTGGCAGTGAGATACCACAATGTCTGAACAGGTTGGAAGCAGGTCTGCGCTCTGTTTGTCAGCAACTCTGCATGTCTCACATGAGGCTGTTCTCTCCCGTGCCTTGCAGCACAAAGATTAACAATTTTGGATGTCTACATAATAGGTTGGGGAATTTCTCTTAGTTTCCTATGCAGAAAATCTAATCACTAATGTAGGAATTAAAGATCCATATCACAGTGCGCTTGCAGCAGGCACCTGTATGGTGTTTGACACATCTTGTTGTTGCAAACCTTTGAACACTTCATGCTTTCACAGTATTACTTCTGGCACAACATTCCTTATATATTAGTAGAGTAAGGCCTGCTATTGCTTCCCATTTCTTCTGAGTGCCAAAGCAAAGGACAATGAATATGTTGATTTAGGCTGAGCCTTGAGAACTGAGATTTTTGTTGGGAATTTGGCATGCTTTAGATTGTTTAAGAAGTTACATTGTAATGATTTGCATTCTGCTTTTAACGTTATGTGATATTAGAAGTACACTGTGGATATTTCAAATCAAGGAGTATAGTTCAGCTCTCATAATCTGTAGAACTAAAAATTTTTCCAGAGTTTCTAAAATGTTTCCAAAGAGGTTAAAATTTGTAACTAAGCATAAAACTTTGCTTTAAGAGGACCTAATATAAGACAGGTTAATAACAACTGCTTTTTAAAAGGAAAACCATAAATACTAACAGCAGATAGTCATAAATAAATAAATAAAAAATGGAAGTTTCTGCTGTTTTTCACTATACTGACAGAAGAGTTACCCTCAGATAATGCAGCTGCCATGTTTACTTCTTACAGATCCGTCACAGAAATCTCACATTTTTTAGGAGTGAGAGGTGGTTTGCAGTAATGAGTAGCTGGAGGTTTAGAATTCATGGAGAATAATGAGTACCTGGGGAGAACTTAGTATTTCAGCAGTCTGACTGGCTTTGTCTCATTGAACTATTTTGCAGAGGGAGGCAGAACTAGATTTCATAATCTCTCGACACCTAGCTCTACCCTCAGCTTGACTGTTAAAAGAGCAGTTGTGGATTTTAGCTTCAGTGAAGGCTCTGGAATTCCGTGTGTCTTTGGCTAGCAGAATGAAAACAAATCTGAAGAGCAGATATTCTCTGTCAATTGGAGAAATAAGTCACCCTTTGTGCATAATAAATAAAGGCCAGTTCAAAGGAGCCCAGAAGATCTTAAAAGTGCCCTTGACTGTTGCAGTTTCCGAATAGTAGAAGCCTGGCACGTCGTGCAAACACTTGCCATAGCCTTGTGAAGTGTGCACATAAGAGGATAATTGTATGTAGGGGCAAAGGCAGCACTTGTAGAGGACAAACTATGCCAGCACATTTCCTTGCATGGAAGTGTTACTTGAAAAAAAAAGGAGGCTCATTTAGTTGTCCAGAATTTTTGAGTTAGCCCTAGATACATATATTTTTTTTAATCTGAGCATTTTCTTGCCTGGAGGAGTAGTGAGCAGCCTGTTCTTGGACATACAGGAAAGCAAGTAATTTCAATATATTGGAGGTCTATAAAAAAAAAAAAAAAAACAGAGAAATTAATCATTGTGATACACAAGATATTTCTGGGCACTTCTTTGTAAGCTTATTTAGTTTGCTGCTGTTACTCAAATTCACAGCCGTTGATGAATACCTATTTTTCTCCTAGACAGAATCCTAAATCTGAAATGCCTGTCTTGTTGGGATGAATATGCTTGGGAATCATGCCAAGCTTCTAAAATCATCTTCAGAGGTACATGGAAGTCATGATAAGGGTAGATTCATAGTTAGTAGGAAGAGAGCACTAAAGGGGAAAGAAAAGAATCTTTCTAGACAGTTCAGATGAGGTATTCTCAGTCACAATATGGCCAGCTGAAAGCTTTTTCCAAACTTGAGACAGGGCTCTCATGAAATGCATACCTATACTTTCTGCTTCTTTTTAGGATGAAAAGGTTAGCTTATTTCTTCATTTCATTTCTGCTAAGACCACATTCCTGGATACAGTTACTCTTTTGCTGCTCAGTTTCCATATCTCCCCACCCCTGTTTGGGAAAGAGCAGTAAAAGCCCTAATTTATGCAGTGGATAAACGCTCTGTAGATATCTGAAACCCGCTATAGAAAAAGAGAATTTTGGTGTTGCAGATCTCTGTTAGATGACTTCAGGGACCTGCAGTAGCTTCTTCAGTTACTTCCCAGCATACTATGAAACTTACAGAACTCCGCTATTTTAGTTCTACAGGTTTCTTTTCCAACTGGTTTCTGCTTTTTTGTCCTTTTCCTACTTCCTATAACTCAGCATCTTGTTTAAAACGCTCTAAATTTAACCCTTTAGTAGAAAATCCCATTTTTCTTTCTTTTTATCTTGAGCTTAATAAACGATATGCACATTTGGTTGTTGTGCATAGTCTTTCAATTGTATTAGTTTATGAGAGGAGAAGGTTTAAAAATATGTTTAAGCCTCTTACCTTTGCAAAATACAAGAAATGTAACAGAGAGATGGCCACTATGTTTTCATGTAGGTTATTGATCTCAAAACTGCTGTTGTAAAAGCTTTGTTGGCTTATGTCTTTTTTAAACACACAGTTCCCTAGGTATTGTAGTATTGTTCTAATTGCATAATCAATTAGTAGATAAAATTATGTAAAAATTGTTCATTTACCACATTATCAAATCTCTCAAATGCTCAGTGCAAAAGAGAAGTCTTGCTTTTTTCTCTCTGTAGTCACATGATATGAATATTTGATACAATTCCAGTTTGCTTCCCTTCCCTAATTTTCAATTACTGATGTTTTGTTTACACGAGGTTGTTGTGGAAGGTGCTATGGGAACTTGATGGTAATCAGCAAAAGAAAGCTTTCGAAATAGAAGGATAGTTGCTCAAAAATCACTGGCAGAGAAAGAAGAAAAGCGCCTCAGTACTGGCTGGGTTGGCAGGGCTGCTTCACTTTTGTGACTGCAGGAGCAGGTACTGTGGAGAGGGCCAGCGCTGGGTGCGTTATCATCGGTCACAGTCAAAGAAGGTCACTCATTATTGTTACCTGCACTATCCATCTATCCCTCATCTGGCCTGAAGCTTTATTTGGGGCAAGTTTTAGGATTCTGGCAGTACCATCTTTGCATTAGATCACTATGTATTTGCTAAAGGCAGTGTGTCACCCCTGCTTCTGAGGGCACTCATTCAGTCTGCACACAGGCGCCTTCCAGTCTCTTCCTCCTTCCTAACTCATAGAATATATTCTTTTTTTCCACATTCCTGTCCTTATATTTAAGTTTTCACCTTTTCTTTCCAAGACTACTCTTACCCTGCCAGGATTCATTATGGTGTCTTGCTCTCTTTGACAAGTCTTTCCTCATTCACTTTTTCGTGTCTTTGCATTTGTCTTCTCTCCTTTTCTTTTTAAATTTCTCCAGCTCATTTCACAAGAGCTACCCCTCACGTTATTCCTTCTCCCTCCTGACCTCCTGCTGGTGTGAAGAGCTTTGCCAAAAATGACAAATCTCCCCAAAAGTAGTACTTCTGGAAGCTGAAATACATATTTGGTCTTTTTTAAAGTTAAGAGATAGAAAACAACAGAGAAATGCCATGTACAAAATCGTTAGCTATTTTCTCAACAGGAGAAATTTCACAGCAGAGGAACTCAGCCCAGCTATTTTGACACATTCTCTCACAAAGTAGGTGTTAGGTCAAGATATCAGAGCCTGATATTACCAGGTGCATTCACAGCTATAAAAGAGGCACTGCGATCAGCTGGGAATAGCTCTGATCTCGTTGCTGCTCATATCATATTAGAAGAAAACTACCTGTCCTGGATCTTCATGGCACAGTTTCCCAGAGCAGGTACCTATGGAGATAAGAGCTGCCTTTACTTTTCTTCTGCCTTTTTTCCCCCTTACCTGTGCTACACACCCTTTAAATGAACCACAGATGCACAGAAGGGTTGAGGTTGGAAGGAACCTCTAGAGATCGTCCAGTCCAACCCACTGCTCCAGCAGGGACAGCCAGAGCACAGGGCACAGGGTCAAAGCTCTGATGGGAATTTGTCTCTTGACCTGATGTGACTCATGTCGCTGGGAACACAGAGGAAAGTATTTAGGTGGGATTAAGTGTCTGTAGATGGTCAGAGTCGGAGCGAGTGGTCAAAGACAAGTGCTGAAGATCTTCCCAGAAGGCAGTCCAGTGAGAAGGGCTTGCAGCAAAGCAATCTGCTTCTCTCTTACAGGCTCCTGTTGTTTCAGTGTGCAAATCTGCCACTTACTGCTGAAGAGCTCTTGTTCTTACTCACCATGCAAGTGTAAACTGGTGCAGAAATAATGTAAGTCATCAAACATGCATGAGGTGGCTGCTGTTTACCTCAGCAGCCCGCGGGGTCTCGGTGGAGCGGGAGCAGAGTGGCAGGGGCCGTGTACGGAGCACCTGCGGGCAGTCCTGTGCAGAGCTCCTTGGGCCGCCCCGGAGAGCATCACGACGGAAAGGCAAAGGAGAGCCCACGGCTAAGGCTGTGTCCTGCTGTCGGACGGATTATTCCTAGGTGTGGAGCTGGCCAGGTAGAGCAATCAGCCTGAAATGGCAATGCGAGTAAAGATAAAGTTACTTGTTAGCTCAGGCTTTTTCCAAGATTCATTTGCCCTTGTAAAGTAAAAACCTGCATTCTAATCAGGACTCCAGGCTCCAGATGTGAGGAGCGCTGGTAAAAGCGAAAGGAGAGGCAGTAGGGCCAGGCCTGCAGAGACCAAACTCCTATTATCCCATTTCTTATGTAGCAAAACCACCGATTAAGTATTTTCTTCTGCATCTCAGAATCTTCTGGACCTTGCTATTCACTCCGTAGTTGAGTTAGAAACTACTACACTTTGGAAAGGAAAATGATACTTCTCAAATCAATGGATATTCGCTTAAGCTTCACTTAATCCTTAGCTTTTTGCAAATTTGTCTGTCAGATTTGTCTACTGCTATATCAACTTTCCATGTCAGCCTATGGAAAGTGTTAGTTATTTAGCAAATGTTAGCAAAGTGTTAGTTAAATTAGCAAATTTAGCAAAAAAAAAAAAGAGTTAGTTAGCAAATTTTACATTAGTAAAACCTTTAGCTAAAAGAGCAAATGGAGGCTCTATGAAGTCTCAAGTCTATAGCTTTGTATATAAGCTTCCATTTGAACAATTTTGCAGGTATGAGAGTCTTGAGAAGTACTATTTCAGGACAAACAGGTCAAACAATGAATATGTTTACTCTCATTTGATAACATACATTCTGTGAAGTTTTGTACTTTGATTGTTCATATTCGTTGTTGAGAAATATTTAGTATTAATAATACTAGTGATAATAATAGTATTTAAACTAATATTTAACAAGCCTACAACATTTAAAATGTAGAGTTGATTTTCTACCACTGATCTATTCTTTCTCATTTCTATGTAACTGTTGCTATGAGAATAAATTTGAGAGAACCTAAAGAAAAATATTCAGAGAATATGTCCTGGAGAGATGTCTTACAGTTTTCTTTTGCATAATTAATATCAGCATTGTATTAATACCATGTTGAAGTTAATTGCTGGGGAAAGGTAATTGTAAACATCTTAGTGCTTTCACATGCAGTAAGTATAACCAGAATTGTGTTTCATTACAACTTCATTAAAATTTAAGATATTTGAATATGCACCGTGGCCAGGATTTTCGAGCTACAGTATTGAAGATGTTATTTAGGCATTTTCCAGCATTTTATAAAAAATATTTATAATGCAATCTGACTTTCAAAGGTGAATAGTTATTTGGGGCTCTCTAGCTTTTGTGTGGCTAATTTTCTTTACCTTAGAGCATTTGATTTGTAAAGGATGAATACTAGGCATTTCTGAAGATTCATTTATTAAGAGAAAATTAGCACTTCGGGACTTCTGCATATCAATGGTAGAGAATTACACTGGAAGGAAAAAAGGCTTTTGAGAGTGAAATTGAGTTACTCCAGTGATTGCAGCATGTTTTATCAAGTATGGTCTCCCTGTATCTCACAGTTTTAAGTGGCCTGTTCTAAAGAATCTCTTGCTTTAACTGGTGAGGCTGTTCCTGCAAATAACAGTGAAACAGAGGGAAATGAAACAAATTACTGGCTTGTAGGTGGAAGTTAAATTTGGGCAAAGAAACTGAGTACTGTTCTGTCAGTATGTGGCACTAGTGATAAGCATGTGGTAGTGGTCCCGTCTATTTTCTTTTTCTAGAATAACACTCATTTCTGAATAATAATAACATTAATTCCATGCTGTTTTATAATTTGGTTTGCAAAGGAGTCTTCTGCCTCATTTAAATCACTACAGATTTAGAGGATAACAAAATCATGAACATTAAATAGGATAAATAATAAATCATGTTAGACAAATTATTTTGCTGTTTTTGAAAAAAAAATGAAACTGTACGTGAAAGAACTGCAAGAGGTACTGTGTACTTAGGTTTTAGCAAAACACTTGATAGTGATTACCAAAAAAATCTTATTTTGGAAGTTAATTTACTCGGCTTGAAATCTGAACAATGCTGTATGGGCTAAAGAAAAACCTGTTTACAGCATTGTAATTGGATGCTTTAAAAGGACCATAAAAGGACAGTGAGTACTCTGGGTTGTGTGGGGGTGTTTTGGGGAAGCTTCATCTTAACAAACATTTTCAGGAAAGATAAGGAGGGAAAAGCAAGAAACACGGGAATGAGATAGCAGGTTGCATTGACTTAGAAGGAGCTAGGGCAAGGAATCGAAAGGGAAAAAAAAAGAAAAAAAACACAACAGAATAAATTGAGAACAAATGCAGAGAATAGCAAAATGAGATCTACGCTGGCAAATATAAAAGGATAGATTTGGGGAAAACGTGCTTTGAAGAAAATGGCCAAGTGGAAAAACATAAAGTGCTCTCTGATTAATTCAATACAGATTTTTCATGTTGTATGACAATTGGAAAAATCCTACAGTTTGGGTGGTTTGCACAAAGATGGTGTCAGAGGGGAGGGCCATTGCTTTGCAGTCCCTTCTGTCTCAACATTGCTGAACATGTGGCACTTAAATTTGAGCACTATTGGGAAGATACAGTTCAGAAAGAAGTAATTCAGCAAAATCAGAATCGGGTTCCTTGAGGAATTGGTTCATTAGAACATTGCCGATAATATCGAAATATACCCCCAAAATCTCAGAATGTGTTAATAGTCTGGAAATACTTGGAGCATTCTGTGTGAGAATGAAATGCTTAGTGTGTTAAAAGTTCTTATTTGCTGGTCTGCCGGGCTGTAATGCTGTCAAGAAGCCAGACTGATCGATGTGAGTGACTGGGCCAGCCAGATATTTCCAGTATTTAATAGTTTCTTAGAATTATTTTCTTTTCCAGGTGGAATTATTTTTTCTAGGGAGCCTAGGTCAGCAGTTGCTCAGCTTTGCTTTCTGCCCTGCTGCAAGCGCACACTGCACCGCCTTGATTCCTGCACTCCGAATACCTCCTGGCCTTGCAAAGGGTGAGCAACCTGTGGGGTGCCCACACGCACTGGGCCTTTCCAGGCAGCCCTCAGGAAGGCCTCCTGGGGACAGGCCATAGCCTAGGATGTCTCCAGGGAGGAGAGGAGGCAGCACAGGGCAGCTGGGAGCAATAAATCTGGAGGGCACAGGCTGCTCATGGCCCCCTGCCCTCCTGCTGCCACTTCCCGCCTCGGCCACCAGGCCCTGGACCTTGAGTAACAGTAAGAATGAGGGTTTATTTTTCATAGAACATTTCTCCCCAAAAATTCCCACTGGTATCCATGAAAGCATATTGCTCTTTCAAAGGAAATAGGACAAGTGTCACGGTGACTATTAACTGGGGGATCATGCGGAGAAATTAAAGAGGGTTTAAAGTTACTTAAGAGGTAATATTCCACATAGAGTTTTCCTTAGCATTCCAGAAGTAATATAATATGCATTGAAAAGTGATAACTTCGAAACTGTACCTTTCTTCCTCCTCCTTACTTTTGGGAAGATACTGGACTGGCCCTGGAGCTTGAGCTTGGAGTAAGCATTCAGAGAGCCAGGGTAGCCAGGATGGCTGCAGCACGCTCTTCTCGCTGTGCTGATGTAAATGGCTTCTGCTAGCAGTTCACTTCCTCTCTCTGCCTATTCCTGGCTATTCTCAAGCTACATGGCTTCCCTTTTGCTAATCATTTAGGTACTTTGGATATGTGACTGTCAGCAGGACAAATCTCAGTTAAACTTCTTCACGTTTTTGGTTTCTGAAGTCAATGGTCTTTTACAGTCCAGCCTTATTTGCTTTTTCGGTTATATCTCTTTTTCTTTCTGACAGTCTGCTAGCAATACAGCTATGATGACACAGTGTTTGATATCCCATGACTAAAACACCTGCAGAATTCAGAAACTAGTCTAAATTAGGCTCACATTTTTTAATGAATTTTGAATTATGCAGTTAATCTATTTGTGAGTTTTACAACTTTCATTCTGAAAGAAAAAAAAGGAAATGCAAACAGTCAAAAATGATATCTAGTTATTGGGCCACATGTGGTAGAATACTGAGATTTTATTTTCTTCTGGAACTTCTACCTCTTATAAAGCCCATCCATCATATGTAATGAGGGCTGTCAGGAATATTTAGCTGAGAAATAGCTGCTTGATATGCTAATGGTGGTCCCTGAGTGAATTCATTTGGTTCTGCTGCCTGACATTAATGCTTTTCATAATCTAATGAATGATGTGCGTAATAGAGCTAAGGCCACAGGGAATGACATTCTGAAGCAAAGGGAAGCACTGTGTATGTATTTTATAAACATATGCATTTTTATACATGTGTACATATCTACATACACATATGTCATCACAGAGAGAACACAGAGTTGCTTTGGCAAGTTGGACAAAGCAAATACCAGCAGAATGTATAATGTGGATTTAATAAATCCTCAATATTAGTATTAAACTCTAAACTCTAAAATTAAATAACCCCAGGACTGATGAAATACCTAGTAATAAGCCAGAAGATGCCACTTTCACAACTCTTCCTTCTTCTTACTTGACAAACCAAGACATTTTCCGTAACTGCTGCCAGTGACAGCAGCATCCCTTTCCCAAGGGACTCCTATAACTGGAAGGAGCCAAGGATTGCATATAAATACCTGCAGATCTGGATCAAAGCCATCTCCCTGCTGCAAAGATACTAGTTCCCGAATTGGTTCATCATGCTAAACTCAACATGCTGATCAATGCCTGCGGTTTCCTTGTGCTGCACTAGTTTTATGTCTACCTCTTGTCTTTTACCTTAACCCTTACCCAAGGATTTCAGTGCCTCTCTGCAGGTCAGACAGCTTGTGGAAAGTTGCTATTCTCTCCTTGTCTTTATCTGAAATGGCTTTGGAGGAGATAGGAAAGTACTGTAATGTAGGATGCTCAAGAGCTACAGTTTTACTCTTTGCCTATAGTTGGTCAGATATTTGTTGTTATGAGCTACCGTGGCCTTCCTGGCTGACTAAAGAGACAGTGACAGTAGGTTCCAGGATTGATCTTTAACCCCAACTTCTGAAAACTGTTGCGTTGGTACTGTGTTCTTTGTGGGGAACGTAGCGATGCTCCAAACGCCTGACAACTGCAGCGTGTAGACACGGTGCAAATTCTGTTGCCCTCAGTGCCCCCTCATTTTGGACAGGTCACAAGTGTGGATATTTGCAGGGCTGATGCCATGCTTAGCATAATAGTCTGCAGATACCAGGGCAGAAATGGGCAGGTTTAAAGTTGGCGTATGCTTACAGGACACTTTGCAGCCACCTCTGAATGCTCACACTGCCGGTGGACTGACCAGGGTAATGAAGATCCGCAGCTGGAGCGGGCTGGGGGCCAGATCATCCTCTTCAATACAGGGATCTGTTTTTAAAGTGTTTGTACAGGACAGCTCCAGAAAATATCCCACCAGGTTAGAGCGGTCTAGACTTCCTCTCCAGTCCTGATCTCTGCATAGTCTGCATGGCCTCAGAGTAGCTTTGGAGTCGGTCCAGCTGTGTCTCCTCATAGTGAGGCGGGAANATCCTCTTCTATACAGGGATCTGTTTTAAAAGTGTTTGTACAGGACAGCTCCAGGAACTATCCCACCAGGTTAGAGCAGTCTAGACTTCCTCTCCAGTCTTGATCTCTGCATGAGTCTGCATGGCCTCAGAGTAGCTTTGGAGTCGGTCCAGCTGTGTCTCCTCATAGTGAGGCGGGAAGCAGAGTTTTCCAGTGCAATCCATCTGCGGAAGAATACCAGCAAAGGACTAGTGAAGACCCCTAATGATCTCCGAGACAGAAGCGAGAAGCGTCCTGACTTTGCAAAGGATAGACCGCCCAGGCAAACTCGAGTACTGTCCTCAGGACAGAATGACAGCATTAGGCCCTGGAAGAGTAGAACACAGCTTGATTTTAATGTGTTCTTGACGTATCTGAAAACGTGCCCTAAAGCAATTGGTTTGTGAACGGACGTGCAGCGTACATTGAAATTTGGAACAAAGATTAATTATTAAATGATGAAGTAGCTGTGAATAGGATGTTACAAGATGTTCTGCCTTGTGCGTTTGAGCTCATGTTATAGTACCTGCAGTACTTTCTAGGATGGTAAAAGGACAGAAAAATAAAACTAGTGAAATCTGTAGATTACATTAATTTGTGAAGAGCTGCAAATACCAGAGCTCCAAACCAAAGAAAAAGGAGCTCTAAGTATAGACCAAAAATAACATGCAAGGTTTAGAAGCCTTAGAGCCATAGAAAATGAAAGATAAGTATATCTAGAGGAAATTAATACAAAAGAGATGCAGTGGGAGGGAGAGACCTAGCAAAGCATGAAACTACCAAAGCTCAGGGAGATAACAGATTGGAAATGAGGTGATTCTACAGAAAAAAAAAAAAAAAAGTTAGGGAAGCATAAAGAGTCATTATGCTATGGAGCAGGGAAAGAAGATGCCCTTCTGCAGCTTTGTAGATGTGACATATCCCTTCATCAGAGATAAATATCTTGGCGAATTAAATAGAGTTAAAAGGCGAGCTATACAATCATTATTACAGTTGGAGGGATTTGCTTAGGAAGGCGGCTTACAAGACTGAAACATGGTTTATTTGGGAGACAGCAAGGGATGTTACGGTTACAGAGTGAATATGTGTGAACAAGAATAAAAATCATTTACACTGAAACGTGAAGGCAACCACAGAAATGTCAAAGCAGGGGACTACAAAAATTATCAGAAAAGTCTTCAAACCATTAAGATGTATCAGTTGTGAAATAAAGGAATCCACAGACACCTCATGCTAATGGGAATACAGAAAATCTCCAACTAGCTTATTCCTCAGACTATTTTATATTGCTTTGTGCACTCTTACTGAGGCAGGGGAGGGAGCTGGGGTGGAAATGGTCCTTTTTTTCGGTCTGACCTCCTACACATCTTTGCAGGCTATTTCCCACAACTCTGTTTCTAGGAGACTTCTAGAGGTGGAGCCTGCCCACCCTGTTTACCTCCTTTGAGGCCTATGTTACCAAAGTGACGAGACTTTCTGTTTTTAGCCGCACCGAAAAGAGGCATTTTTGGGAGGCGTTTCGCCACTTGCTTCCCCCAGCACCCGGGTCTCCTTGGGCCCTCCCAAGGGTAGTGCTCGTGTCTTACATGATCTGCAACCTCCCTTCTCCTTGACCTTCCGTTTTTAGACCTGAGCAACATTTGACACAAGACTTGAAGCATCCCAGAGCCTCAGTGGTACTTGTGCTCCTATTTCTTTTTTAGGTATACAGGTCCTAGAGAAATGAGGAGAACTAGGAGTTTGGATACATCTGTGTGCCTGTTCCCAGCATTCTTAATTTATTGAATAATTTAGAAGGTTTCATAAAATGTATAAAACTGTATGTAAAGCTGTATATAAACTGTATATAAAATGTATAAAACTGTACATAAAACTGTATATAAACTGTATATAAAGTGTATACAACTGTAGTTACTTGTTGCTTAGTTGGATGACACACATTCCAGGTTAAGTCTGCAGCTCTGGCATGGATAGTAGCAACTTGTGTTCTTGCTTGAAAATGGGTAGTGATCACAGTAAATCGAATTTACTGATAATAGTTACTCCTTGCAAAACTTTTAAAGATTTTACTTGATTTTAATATGTCCTTCTAGCTGACAGATGGTTCAGTACAGATGAGTCTGCACCACATCATCAATACTTTTGTTAAATTTCATTGACTACTCCGATTTATACATTACATTTTGCCCCTGCTGAATTGATATGAGGCTTATTATTTAATATCTTGTACAGCTGAAACAAACTGCAGCAACTGGCATGTTTCTTCTTTTTTCTCTTTCTGATAGAGCAAGTTGAGGAAAGGCTGATCTGAAGAGATTTTTCCCATGTGAGGGACAGGGGAGCCAGAATCAGCTCCTTCAGGATCTGATCTTTTTAGTGAGCGAGGGAAAGTAAGACCAGGATCCAAGCTCTCTGGTTGGCTGGAATATCTGTTTCTACTTTAGCACTGATTTAGGAAGGGGTCTTAAGTAACAGTGAAAGCAGATGATAAGGCTTAGACAACCCACTTAAAAATATACTGGAGTTATTAAATAAAAAAGATTCTGGAATAAGAAGTGCTGAACACGCCAGTCCACAAATTCAAAAAGGAATCTGCAGCAGATTCAATTAAGCTGGAAGTCAAAGAGCAGTCCCACAGAGCAGCCAGTAAGTACTGTATTGCCCCTGGTGAGATGTGTCTGTTTACATGAAGTTTAGCGGACATTGGGGTGCGGTTCTCGGTCCTGGGCAAGGCATAGGCACTGAGGTCACCTGGATCCTGGTCTGTGGAGCTGCTGGCATGTGCCGGGCCTGCATGCGAGCTGCTGCGTTTCACTCGTTCTCTCTTCTCAAGGCAGGTTCCATGAGCAGAGAGCTGTTCCGCCTTTAGTGGCACAGCAGTGATATAACAAGAGCAGATGAGGGTTGATTTGTTAGAAATGTATGTAAGTTGCTTATGTGCTTTTTTCCTTACCTCCTCCTTTTAACCCCCTGCCATGTTTTCTGTCCATCCTCCACGCATCTTTCCATACTCCAACTTCTCTGCCCCTTTTGGTAGTGCCCATATGTTTTCTGTCAGCCTCCCTCCCTCCCACCAAATGTTTCTTGTCCTTGCCCAGATCTCCAGTTGCAGCTCTATTGCCCGTCTCTTTCACATGAGATATCAACTAGCACATTAACTTCTGATTCAGCTAGATGACACTGCATCCAGCTGAGCTCTTATTTCCTCAAATGCTGCTGTTAAATATCATTTCCATACCCTGCCCCTTTGATAGTGACACCTCTAGTGTTGTATTTCCCTTGTTTTAACTCTCCTCTTTATAAAAAGGGATACATACTTGCTTATCTACATTCCCAGGCACTTAGTTACCTATCGCTGTCCTACCAGGTCTTTTTCAAGTACTTTGAAATATTGTTTCTAACCTGTGATACTGACCTTCCTTATCTTCTTGCTGAAGCCTCAAACAAACATGCTAATGTTTCCTCCCTGTGCTGTCCCTTCAGATTTGGAAAGAGTCCTTAATGAACAAGCAAACATCTTGCATTTATCTGATTTACCCTGTTCCAGGATGCTTCCCAAAACCTGACGTTAATTTTGCCAGTGTGCAAAGACAGGTGCTTATCTTGCTGATGAAAACTCTTTTACAATGTTCTCCCCTGAAACATTCATTCCCTTTTATATTTTGAAAATAGATGTTAGGAGTTTATCTCTTTCTGATCTGTGTCTGCATCAAGTCAGCACAATGGGATAACGGTCCAAAGTAGTGTCCCTACTGCTGTGAGAAATCCAGGTAATAAAATATATTTATTTCCTCTGTGGCACAAAATGAATGGGTGCCAATTGATTTCATGTGAGGTTGTAAGTGATCATTTTCTTTTTCCTAAACTGGACACATCTGAGCTATTCCAATAATTTCCAGTATTTTCTTGCTGTTACCTGCTGGCATTTCAATTGCCAGAAGTAATGTAAGCAGAATGATCTCCCAGTTCCAACATTTATTCTAGGATTATGTTAACAGATGAAATCTTTTTCCATAAACATGCATAAAATAGACTCATTTATGATGAAATTTAGGTACAGTTTAAAAAGGCATATCTAGCTCGTGCTGTAATATATAGTACGTGTCAGAGGGAGAAAATACTTGGTATTTGCTTTGAATTAAAAAAAAATACAGGGCAGTTAATCACAGGATCGCTCTATAGGGAAGCAGTCATTACCACATACAGATGACATTTGCCCAGCCGAGGTAACATGGGTAGGCAATTCAGTAAGTTTCAAATGCTGCATTCATAAAATCAATCCCTAATGTGACTTAAATGACCAGATGATCTCCAGAGGTTTCTTCCAACCTCAACTCTTCTGTGGTTCTGCAGAAACCTTAGTAATACGAAGTGATGCAGAGGTGTCTAGGAGAGATCCTAAGCTTTGTGCATGGGTGAGTAATACGGGCCTGAGGAGGGAGCTCATGCATCTGTCTCCATCTAAAGCGGCGGGGGTTGTAGCAAAAGAAGTAGGTGAAGATGGTGTGAAGGCCCCAGAGGCTAGGTGGTACCTGCAGGATGAACAGGCTCCAGGAGCTCCAGGCCAGCCCTGCAGTACATCTGTTATTTCCCATTTATTGTCAGATTTTTGAGTGCTTAGATTTGCATACTCCATTTTTATGCTGTATTACAGCACTATAAACCCACCTAAAGCTGTTCCAGCAAATCAGGCCATACTTCTGTGTTTCAGCATTCATAGGACATGCTAGCACAAATAATCCCTGAATTTCCAGCCAACCCCGAAGAAGCAGCAGGTCTCTCTGTGAGAGAGACCTTGATTAACTGTTTTTTTTCCAAGGTCTTAGCAGGGACTGGGAACATCTACTGACTGATTTCCTGTGGCACATGCCATGGATGGAAAAATAAATGATAGAATATTTACAGAGGGTATAAAAGTTAGGGTACTCTGCTGTCTTAGGGGTTTTACACCCTGCATCTTAACTGCTGTAGGAGCTCCATGGCAGAGCACTGACTGGAAATGGTGCTGGGAGCTGCCCCCGGAACCTTGGGGACTCTAGGGGAGGCTGCAGGGTGCTGGGACTCTCATTCGCAGGCACTCGGTCAGAGTTTGTTTTTTTTTTTTTTATTTACATGATTGTAATCTATTTCCCAAGTCATTGAATTGATATTTAGTCTCTTTTGGTTGGGGTTTTTTGTCTAACTGTGTACACCTGAGAACATAGTTCTGAAATCCTTACAGAGGTAGGTAAGTGATGCTTGCCAACAACAGTGAGTTACTGATCACATTGATCATTGCTACACTCTTTGAGTGAAGGAGAGAGCCTTTTTTTTTAAGTAGACTTTAGCACTCTTAATGCCTTTTTAATTCACTGCTGAGTATCCTCACAGAGTATTGAGTTCATCTCTGGTGTAGGCAAATTGCATTGCACTGGGCCAAAACCCCAGACTAGCCCAAATCAGCAAGGCTACCTGCAAACTTGTGCAGAGCTTTGTTGCTTCGCGTTGCTTGATGATTCGGCTTGCTCCTACTTCAAGGACTAGGAGGGAATCCACTCCTGCTTAGGGATTTGGCCCCACTCAAGGGAATAAGGAGTTTCTTCCATTCTCAGTATGCTACTTTATTATAGTTTTCAGAGACTACAAATTAGACCCCGCACTGAAATTCAGTTGCAAAGTTTTCAACTTCTAGGGGGCTCAGGGAAACAGGAATTTGTCACCTACCCCCTGCCCCTGTGTCCTCAGTGAGCTTGTTTCCTGACTTATGGAGCACATTGCAAAATGTGTTTCCTACCTGAGAAATTTAAAGATGGGACTTTGTAAGGATTATACAGCAGGGGTGTACAGCAAGCTGAGAGAAAGATTTATTGCAGGCATTTGTACTGCTGGGTGTTGGTTACAGGTTGCCCTTCAGTTCTAATGGCTTTTAACAATATATGCATGGAACATAATGGATATGAACTGGCAGAATGATTTTTCCTTCCCCTATATACTGCAAATAGGTTTTAAAGAGGAATCTGGCTTATAGAGTAGCCCATATGAACTGTTCTTGGGAAATCTAAGAAAATGAATATATTTACATCCAAGAGGTGGTTGTTGCTATTGTTGTTGTTTACATCACAGAATTGAAGACTCGGGGAATATTTGTGATTGGAAGGGACCTCTGCAGCCTGGAGCACCCTGCTTGTCCCATAGGAATGTTGTCCCCTAGGGTCAGCGAGAGCAGGTTGGGTTTTGAGTACTGCTGCAAATGGAGACTCCACAGCCCCTCTGGGTAACCTCGTCAGAGTTCAACCACCCTTGTGGTAAAGGAGATTTTTGTTACTTTCAGATGGGATTTTTTTTCACAGTCTTTTAATGGGTTTGTTCAGCATAGAGAAGGCCTCAGTGAATTCAACCAGAGATTTCTGATCCCCAAGAGGATACATACAGGAGATCATAGAATCATAGAATGCCT
>VWPW01010671.1:0-49433 GCA_013389825.1 Crypturellus undulatus
GCTGGAGCATCAATACCTGGAATAGACGATTTGAGCAAGCGCAGTCATAGAAACATTCCAGATGAACATGTGCCCTTCCAGCACATGTCACGCCATGGCCAGACGAGGGTCCACTGAATTGTACCGCCAATATCTGCTACAAGGGCTTNTATTTGAGCGAGCGCGGTCATAGAAACATTCCAGACGAACATGTGCCCTTCCAGCGACCGCAGTGGGACTGTCACGCCGTGGCCAGACGAGGGTCCACTGAATTGTACCGCCAATATCTGCTACAAGGGCTTCACAAGGCCGCACGAAACCCCACCAATCGAAACACACTACCAATGTTCACATGTGAACATAATCTGTAGAGGCCCCAGGCATATTAAACTCCAAGGACTTTACCCACACCAAGACAGTCAGGGAACTGGGTGGAATACATGATGGAGATGGTGAAAGCCAACTTTGATGGAATTTAGGCTGTCAAGGGGTTTTCTTGCCTTTCTGAGCAGCTGAGGGAGCAGTCTAAGTGCTTCTGTTCAATATTAGGTTCTGTGTGTGGCTGTAGATTGAGATAGATCCAGAAGATGCCCAGCTCTTCAGAACCTCCATTCCCTAGCCCTACCTGTTGCTCTGAGTGTAGTAAAGAGGGCACATCTGAAATGGACCTTTCCAAAGGAGTCCTTTGACAATCCAGCACTCCTGGGTTGGATTCATAAAAGGTAGATATTACACCACTTTTTAGGCAGTATCTCTGAGTTCCTAGCCTTCACCCTAGCCCTCCTCTTCATTGTGTCCCAGAGCACTCTGCCGGTCACAAAGTCTCCTGGCAGGCCTTTTGCTCGCACAGACCCAGAGCTAACATCCTGCTTCCATGAATCAGGATTCCTCCTGAAGAGAAGGACTTAAGGATGCAGGAAGGAGGACCTGACTATCTGGGTGTACTCTAGTCTCCCATACAGCCTTGAAAGGGAGGAGGAGGCACAGAACATGACACTGCCACTGGAGGAAGGCTGGGTTGGAAGGCATCTCTAAAGGTCATTTTGTGTAGCCTTCAGCTCAAAACAGGATGATCACCAAACTGGATCTGTACAGCTACCTAGTGGTGCTGTTTAACCAAGGATGATTCTGCAGCATCTCTAGGTAATTTGTCCAGTGCTGCATAGCCCTCCCTCAGAAAGTGATTTTCCTAATGGCTTATGAATTGGAGTTTTAGTTAGGGTCAGGAGAAAAAGAGGATCTGGAGAGTGGTACTTCTTCCTGACAACAGTTTAATGCAAAAGTATAGACAGAGAGTTGTGGAGGTCCAAATGGCAGTGGTGGTAGGGGGAATTTTATATGGGGGAATGATACTGCTTGTCTCATCAGAAGTTGTGTATGATTTTGGGTTGGGTTAAGATTTGTAAGCCATTCTTTATTCTAGATGATGGAAGCAGAGTCAAACTTGCAGGTAGTTTTTTGAATAGCTCCTTTAAAGCAGGTATTTCTTAACTTGTTTTTGTTTTTGTCTGAGCAGAAGAGGCCAAGGAGGAATTACTGTGTCCATTTCAGGACTGTTTATGGCAGTTGTTTTTGAAGTGTCACGGGACAGCACAGGACATGTGTCTGTATTGCTACACAATTGTCAGTTGATCATTAATAGCATAAAAGTCCAGTTAAATGGAGGATCTAGGTAAGTATAAGAGATTTTCTGATTACTTTGCAGGAAGTGTCAGAGATTTTAACAAAGGACCGGCTTTAAAACATGGAAGTGAACGACTTCCCAAGGCTATGAAAAATAGTTTTTTAAAAGCCTGTTTACAAAAAACAGACTCCTTTGGTCCGTGTGTAAAGCATGGATAGTCTACACTTTTCTTTTGCCTGTGCTGACAAATGGGCTTACCAGATATACTGCATATAATTTTTTTCCATAGAGATGTGCTAAAGATCAGGAGATTATGAATGGAAATTTGCAGTTATGAAAGTGGATCTAGGCTGATGATGCATTTTGGCAAACTGACCTACAATTTAAAAGTTTTTATTTCAACGTGAAATATAAAATACTGGTTGTAGTTCCCCTCATGTTGATTTTGTATAATGTTTTCATGTCTTACACAAAATAAAAATGTGGCTAATGCAGCATTTTTTGCTAACATGTTAATATGAACCTTCACAACTTTGCAGATTGCCTTCCTGCTAGCAGCTGTGACACTGAGAAACACCAGGGTTGGAGACTTGCAAGTTAACAAAAACAATCAACTGCAAAATCTGCCGATCTAATTAACATTAATGCCCCATTTCAAAGAGTTCCATTCTGACCCAGGCTATTCTAATGTAGATTATTTGATTATTAGCAAATTTTGATATTCTACTGCATATAGAGCAAATATTTACATTAATATATTATCTTTTACTACAGATCTAAGTTATCTCATTTTTAAAAGTCTTCTGTTCATTTTTTTTCCTCCAGCTGGGTCTATAAGTTCCTGTCCGGTTATCTGGAGAAGGCCATTCATACTAAATTGGGTAAAAATGTAAGTCTACAAAGATGGTTTCAGTAAGTGAAGGGTAGGGTTCAGATACAGCCACTGTTTCTGATTTCTCTCTCTTTTCATATAGCTGTGCCTAGATATCAAATACAAAATACAAATGTTGGATGCATATCTTAGAAACCTTAAGGGTGAGTCTTCAATATCGTTTTTTCATTACGTAATTTTCGTGCTGCTCAGTTTGTAGCTTTTTATTAAACTGAGTAAAGTGTTCCTGTGTTCATGGTACAAAAAGTAAAGTGCTCCTGTTGTTCTGTGCCTTAGCCTATTCCAGACTCCCACCTACAAATCTCTTGCACACATCTTATGTAGAATATGCAGATTTCTTCTGTGCCCCTAGCAAGTCCTATGTAATTTTTCAGCCTACTATGGCTCAACTCTGTTGTTTTGTTAGATTTTAGAGGTGAAAATTACCATGTTTGTCCTTTATGCTCTTGGTTCTGTGGATGCAAGAAAACCTGAGTTAACAGTAATCCACTAAAGAACTATCAAACATCCCATCCTGCAGTGCAGTCCTGTCAGATCTCACAAACTTAGTGTATCTTGTTTTGAACTTAAGTTCATGGAGGCAGCAACATACTGCAGGAAGTGTCATACCTGGTATATTTCCGTTCACATCAATAACAGTTCCTATGTCACTCTTGCAAAAATACTAGGAAAATAGATTATCTATGTTCAAAAAACATATAAATACGAGATTTTCACTACTATACTCAATTAGTATCTATATTTTCTTTTCAAGTATAAGAATATGTATTTGTTGTTTTAACCAATTCAAATTCACTAAATCACTGCACCACTGAGGTGGCAAAGTTGATCCCACTCTTCACTAGTGGCCTTAGCTATTAGCTACTCCATATTTAGAGGCAGAGTAAGTAGGCTTTTATCTTTCCTAAAATGGCTTGCTGAACACTGGCAGCTGTTATTGAAACCCACAATAATCAAGAACACTGTCTTGTACAGCAAGTACCCAAATTCTCAGGTTAGGTGCAATTTAGTTCATGTTGCCTTATTGAGGAGTTTAGTCTCTATGTGAATTCATTATTTCTCCTTAGAATTGTCTGATTATTTATAGAGTATGAACAGACTTTACAGATAAAAAATAACAATCAGACTGAAATTACATGAGAGAATTTTTCAGGAAAAAAGTCAATGTCAAGACTGTCAGACTGTCCAATAAAAGTGCCCGCTGTTGTTTTGAACAAGCATTCTTAATCTTCAATACTGATAGGTTCAAAAATGTGCTTATGGCTTTTTTTTCCAAAGTATTTTGAAAGCAGTTGAAAGTATCTTCAAAATATTCGCCAGTGTTGCCTCATAATCATATGGAAGTTCAGGTTTCTTGTACAAAAACATCAAAAGAAGTATCTCCTTAGATACTTCCTTAATTCCATAGGGACAGATGTGTGAAGAACGGATTCAGTGATGGAACACCAGCAACACAATCTTAAATTTAGAGGGATCAGAGACTTTTCCAGAGGGAAAACTTCTACTCTTTCCCTCCATTACAAATTTTCCTTTTATTTTCTTCTATATTCTCCCACCTTTCATCTTTTTCAGATTCATCATTTCGAAAATGCCTTTTCCTTTAACTAAGCAATAACAGTTTGTGATATGTTTTTGTAATAATTGCTGTTTTGTTTTGTCCATCATTCTTCTAGTCTTAAGCAAGATTGATGCCTTTGCACAAATAGACTATTCCCTAGTTAGTTCTCCAGCAGTCTTCAAATCACACCTTAATCTGGACTTGAAGGTAATTTGCCCTTGATAACCCTGTGTTCTGTTTTGTTTCTCTTTCATGTTAGTTCATTTTCTTTCACTATAGTCTGACTCAGACAAGTTTGTCCACCCTTAATTAGAAGAGCAATATGACATCTGGGTGTTTTGGTCCACAGCTTTTTTAGAAAAATAGATATGATTGTTTAATAAATCAGTGGTGTAAAATACTTATCCAATGCTGATATCTGGAATTATTTTTTTCAGAGTTGAAGAGGTGCTTCATAAGCATTATATAGCATTATTTGCATTCACAGCCCTCCCACTACTGCTTGTTCTTTGCCTATTACCAGTGATAAATAATTCATGCAGCTACTTTCAGCGACCCATGTCTATCACCCAAAAAAGACTCTTCTCACAGAGAATCCTTGAGGATCACATGGCAATTCCTTTCTCACCTCTTTTTCACCCTCTTTGGCAAGAGATATCCCAGCAACACCCAGCTGTTCCAGCAGCCCAGACAGTCCTTGAGACTTAGAGCATTCCCAGGACTCTCAGAACTGGCTTCAGTTTAGAAAGAGGTGCTAAAGCTTTGGCTCATAGTCTCCTTCTCAGTTATTTTATTCGGGTGACTTTTACCTTTGAGCAAAGACTCTGCAAGCAAGACATACACACCTTAAGTACAAAGCAATTATTTATCAACTACTATAGCTAGCTAGGACTTAAATGCTACCCTTTAACATGTTCACACCTCTGAGACATCTGGTGCGTGATGAGATTTGTCAGGCAGTTATTAATCAGGTAAGAAAGCCTTGGCCTTCACTACTCCTCAGAACAGGCTGATTCTTCCCTGCAGCAAGAGAAGGAACACTGCGTCCAGGGGACTTTTGTAGTGTCTTCTGATTGTGATTTAGAGTAGTCATTTGAATGATCAAATTTGAACTTTGAAAGGATGGAGACCAAGTATTCTCTGTGACTTCCGTGCCTTTCCAAAAAAAAAAATTTTTTTTTTAGGGCATACCTCAAACTTAGTTGTTTACTTCAGGATTTCTTTAATATCAAGCATTTCTTCAAGTTAGGNTGTGACTTCTGTGCCTTTCCAAAAAAAAAAAAAATAATAATAATTTGTTAATTTTTATGGCATACCTCAAACTTAGTTGTTTACTTCAGGATTTCTTTAGTATCAAGCATTTCTTCAAGCTAGGGAGAGAGAATAAAAATGTTTTCTGTTCAGCCAGTAATTCTGACAGATACTGATTTTATACGTATAAATATTTAATAAAGACTCTTTACAGGGCACGATCTATGCAGTAGGAAATCATAGAGACCCTCCCTTCGTGCCAGCTCCATTTGCTCTCCCAAACCAGGGTGATTCCATGCTTTACCTGGGAGTCTCCAATTATTTTCTTAAATCTGCTTCCCTGGCCTACTACAAAGCAGGAGTCTTCAACATCACCATCTCCCAAGAGGTGAGAATAATTTGCAAATGATAGAATTATAAGTAACAGCAGTGTGAATAGTCAGCAGAGGAGATTCACGCATCACTTTGCAGAGCTCTTTGCCATCTCATAGAGATTTCACTTCTACCACCACATTCATAATGTATTCCACCATTTTCTGTAGTCAGAGTCTTTCTCAGGCCTAATTCTGAAGTTCTTGGTAGCTCTAGGCAAAGAATCATAGTTATGAATGCAAAAGGCTGCATCCAAGCCTTCCTCTGCACAGATTGCAGTGTTGTGTCCAAGCAGAATTTAAAAAGTGCAACACAAAAATGGTGCTTAACTGCTGCAGTCTGCTGAGTAATGATCCACAACAGATGAACTGGATGTGAGAGACTTAACAGAGCAGTAGAATGGGACAAAAAGTAGCTACACAAACCTGAGCACTCAGTTGTGGGTGAAGAACATGGAAGACTTTTCCCAGAAATACTTTTTCTACACTGGCTTTGTTAGAAAGAGCTGCCAGAAAATGTTGCTGACTACAAAGTTTTGTAGTCAGTAAGGAGATGACACAAATTTCATTGACTGTCACAGAGACCAGCAACAAAAGAGCCTAAATATTTTGACTCTTGCCCCCAACTCATTCACTATATACCATCTAAGAGAGGCCTGAACACAGAAATTAATAAGGATGATGGGGGTTTTTTTCTTTCAAAAGATAATGCTTCTTTTCTATCTAGAACGTACCTCTGAGATGCATCTGTGGGACATCTGTCTCTCTTTTGTCCCAAAGAGCTCTGTAGTTTCCCTAAGAATCATTCTGGAGCAAGGAAATACTAAATCAAAACATGGACTACTACTGCTACTAAAATAAACAGATTTTTTTTTCAATGAAAAGCTTATTTCCAAGCTGATACGGGACAATCTAATTTCTTTCATTTGTTTACAGCTTGCGACTGCTTTTAACCTAACCACAGCCCTATTCAAAAAATTTCTTCCTCAGGTAAGTACTTGTATTTGCACAAACATTTAAGAAAGAGCGGTAACTACTTTCATGTGGGTATTATTTATTTACTAGCTTCAAAAGTTTCCAAAAGTTTGGAGGGGACAAGGGAACCGAGCTGGTATACGATTAGTGGAAGAGTCAAATGTACTGGTCCTCATAACTCCATGTTCTTCTTAATTTTATATCGCCTTATTCCTTAGTTACCCTCTATCCCCCTTAAATGTCAGATTTGCTACCAATCCCTGAAACAATTCTAAAGACTAAGTGGTAGCCACCTGTGAGATCAGTCTCCCTTTACTCCTCTTAAAAGTTAAGGTATCTCTACTGTCAGTAGCCTGACTTCTGTATGCAAAGATACTTGATTCAGGGCTGCTGAAGCGTGGCTTTTTCAGAAGGCTGCCTGTCCTCCAAATTCTTTATATGTTCATGATCTTTTTTCTTTAACATGAATCACTCACTTCTCTCTCTTTCTTTACAACATAAACATAATCTCATCCTTTTGAAACACAGTTTTTAGGAACACTCCTTATATTATTTCCCCAAACTTGTTCAATATCAGTGGATTTAAAACTTTGTCATTTTTACCATTTGTGTAGTTACAATTCGAGGTTGTGTTTTGTTTTGTTTTGTTTTTTTTAGATTTATTTGGTTAATTATCAAGAGATTCACATATGGCATCTAATTATGACGCACTCACAGAAACCATAGTTTAAGAGAAATCTCTTCCACAGAAACTCAGCATTCAACCTCTTTTCTCTTTGAAACTCAACAGATTGCTAGGTACTACGTAACAGCACACCCAGTGCTACTGAACCTGATGGCTACATCACCCCCCGAAGTCAGATTACAGGCAGATGGATGCAGCCTGCAGATCACTGGCCTTGTGGATGTGTTTGTTGTTCTGCCAAATTCAGCCATGCAGTACATCTTTACAGGGCATATAGTAAGTAATGTAAATTGGAAGGTAACATTCAGGCCTGGGGCTGAACAAATCACACAGTTATCTTCCAGATCCTTTGAAAGTCTTACAGGTCAGTACAACATAGAATGTACAGGCCTGCCACAAACATACAGACTGTTCAGTTGCATTTGGCAAGGAGGAAATATGCACCAAGTAGTGCTGAATTTAATATGCAGGTACCAGGAGCAAGTTATCAAAGCCTTTTTTTTTTTTCCATGTGGAAGTCATTCTTTAGGAAGAATGAATTGTAGCATATGATAAGCTTGATTGTTTGATGTTCAGTCTTCCTAACTCATTTGTTATAAAATAGTTCATTGTGTCTCCAGATATCTGTCATTAGGTTGAAAGTGAACTAGTTATGCTAGCCAAGCAAAGATTTAAATGATCCTAAAGATAAGCAGGCAATCAGGGCTGTATTATACATTAGCTCATGCAATCCTTGTTGCTAACAGAAAGCAGCAAACTTGCTTAAAAATATTTCAGCATCTGTAGTGACCAAGTAAAATGTGTAGATGCTGTGTTTTTAATCACAAAAAACAATTGCATTTGTGCCTTTATCTAAGACAGGATCTTATGTTCTGCACACAGTCACAGAAGACTTTTGTGTTTTCTTCCCTGCAGACAGTGAATACCACAGTGAATCTGACAGTAACCAAACAGAAGTTGATTATCTCATTACTTCTAAAGAGGTAACCAAGGAAAATTTAGAAAGCAACATGAATGGTTCCAGCATTAGGCCATGACAAAATTTCACTGGATCAGCCTGACAGTATTTGTTTTACCACAAAAAAAGAAAATCAGTTGGCATCTTTCTCACAAAGACTTACAGGACATTTTGACTGGTCCAAATCTTGCAGATGAAATATAATGATATTTTGGAACAGCAATGTCTTTTGTGCAATATGATACTACCAAGTTCTATAGGTTAAGCAGCATTTCAGATAAGAGGGTTCCATTTATTAGTCATCTTAAAGGCACCAGTTTAGAACTGTGCTAATATTGGACTATGAGATTCAGCAATTTAGAATAAAACCTGTATCTGTTGCCTCTATGCTATGTCTGAGGGTCATGAACAGAACTGCCACAGTGTAAACACTACACTGAACTACTGTAGCGAGCTCCTGGCATGCAATATAGCCAACTCTCTGAATGCCTTTTTGTGAGGGGAAAGCTTGCAGTCACAGCTCAGGCCGACACATGACCTTAGAAGATTAAGGATTTCTGAAAGATTCTAGACTTGATATGTAGTAAAAGCTGCTGGGGGCTCAGAAAAGCTTTGGCAAAGTCAAATGTGTGAATCAGTGTGAAATCAGTGAAAAATTGCAAAAATGAAATTAACAGGAAATGCAAATTCACACCACTGCATAATTTTTTTTAGGTCCCATTTCTGCACATACTCTAAGCAGCATCAGAAGAAAATAATACATTTATTCCTTTGTGTGGATTGTAAAGTTGTATTTCTTCTAGACTGTTTATTTCATATGGCATCACATCTTCAAGCAGTGGTTAAGCATAACTTGTGCCTACATCCTTTCTACTGAATCCTCTTCCATTTCTTTCCCTCAGGCTACAGTTGTCCCTGCTGCACTCCCTTGCTAAGTACTCTGAGGTAAGATGGTGGATTCAGTACCTAGGTAAGGCAGCTGAGCTCTTCAAAGGCAGAAAATCATCAGGACTTTGTGCCTGCAGAACAGCTTGGTCTGTCCTGGGGATATCATCTGCCACTGTTCATTCTTATTTAAAGTAGTATACTCTCTGCTATAGTATACTTTCTGCTTTTCTTTTCTTTTCTTTTTTTTTTTTTTTTTTTTTTTTTCCAGTAAGGAAAAATACTTCTTGGAGTGTTTTCTGTCATGAGGGACACCAAAACTTACAAAGTTATTACAGCGTAGCGTAAATTGCAACAGAGAAATGGCCTGACTGGGTCCCCATGACCTCGTGAACATAAACATTCTTGGAATTCTCTGGGTTCTGTATCCAGAGCACAAAGGCAGACATGAGCATAGCGCCTCTTCTAGCAGTTTCTGCAGCCAGCCTGAATTCACAGCTGGACTGAGTGGCCATCGGAGTTGGAGTGACTCCAGAGTCAGATTAAGCTCCGTT
This sequence comes from Crypturellus undulatus, assembly GCA_013389825.1. Classification (NCBI taxonomy): domain Eukaryota; kingdom Metazoa; phylum Chordata; class Aves; order Tinamiformes; family Tinamidae; genus Crypturellus; species Crypturellus undulatus. The sequence continues at coordinate 9,733 of VWPW01010671.1, forward strand.
TCGGGAATTATCATGAATCACTTCAACAAATATCATAATAGGCAAGTAAAAGAAGGGAATAAAAGAAACACCATGACACTGTTTAGACCATTCACTGCAGACTGCGAGATGGTCAGTGCAACCCTGCAGCAGCTCCACTGAAACTGCACCCTTCAGTGAAGGCAGGAGGACAGAGCATCAGGACAGAGGCAAGACTTGACACTCAGAAAGAGCACAGTTTTGAGAACTGACTGCTGGAAACTGAAGTGATGCTAAGCATATTTCATTTCAATAGCTAAAGTTGAGCCTGATGCTTAGCATAAAGTAAAAGTAGTAATAATAATAATAATAATAAAAGTCTATTTAAAGCATTGTAAGAAAGATGGACATCTTGTTGCAGTATATGTTTTGCATCATCTAGCTGCAGATCAGAAAAAAAAATCTCTTCTACTTGAGGTTTTCTCTGCCAAGTTGTGATCTTTTTGTTGTGATCTTTTTGAATGTGACTCCACCTATAACTCTCTCCCCAGCTCAAGCTGCAGTCCCACAGGCATCAAGAAATAATAACCATATGTATTTTCCCCCTTACAGGAGGTCTCACTGGTGGAGAAATTTCTGTCTTATACTTTACAGAGTGTAGTGATCCCAGTAATCAATGGTAAGGATTGTGGCCATTACTTGACATAGTTGGTGGGAAAGACAGGCTGAAGCTAAAAAAGGGAGTCTCCAACTTTAACAACTGTTATGGAAGATTTTCTGACGTTTGACTATGACTGGATGTATTTGTGTTGTGCTGGCCTTACAGTTTGGTCACAAAATCACCTCAACTGGAGGCTCCCTTTGCTTGGGTTTCCTTCCCTCTGAATGGAGCATGAAGGAAGAGCTGGGACACACTTGTCTCGGGATTGACACGGAGCCAAGCCGTGAGCAGAGAATGTCCCCAGCAGGGAAGCTCACAGCTGTGCCTGCATCTTGGGGTCTAGGGGCTGCCTGTCACATCATCCCTCTCCTCTGCTACTGTCCTCCTGCTGCTGCCTCAGGCAGGACAAAGTGGAGAATCCGTCTGTGGGATGCAGGAAGACATGGAGAAAAATTAGGGGAAATTAAGGGAGAATTCATAAGCATATTTAAACAGGGAAGAGTGCAGACAGTGCCTATAAGGAGAAAGAGAGACAAGGAGATTGCTGCAGGAGATGAGCTATTGATGAGGAAAAAGGAAGGGGGATGGACAGGACAAATGCAAAAGTCAGATGTCTAGAAAAGCAAATAGGAATAAAGCTGAGGTTTAATCCAGGAAAGCAGGGATGGATGAGAATAAAACAAACCAACAGGACAACAGAGAAATTGGATAGAAAAGCAAAGCAGAGAGAGCAAGTTAGGTGGGAAAAAAACAGGAACCAGAATGTGTGGGTACACACCTGGAGAGGAGCAAAGGCAAACAGATACCAGTGCTAAACAGCTGGGGAGACTGTGAAATGCTTGCATGGTACTTTTTTTTTTCCCACAGGACTTTTTGTGCTTTAACAAAAATGAATAGTAGCTCCCTTTCAGAGGCAAGGTGGTGGCTTTATAATTGGAAGTTGTAAAGTACTTTGAGTTCCTATTGAAAGAAGCTTCTGAAGTGCAAGTGTTTCATTATTACATATAGATATGTTTATATTTGTCCTTTTAAGATAAACTAGGAAAAGGATTTCCTCTTCCTAAGTTGGCCCACACTATCCTCGTCAGACCTGTAATAAAAACGAATCAGGTAAGAATCCCCATTTCTTGTTAAATCATATTGCTTCTTCTTCACACCTATGAATTTATGTGAGTGCGACTGTGTTGGGTGGCTGAAAGTGTAGCTAATAGCAAACCTCAATTATAGACTATATTTAAATTCTAAACTCTGGGTCAAAAATGAGCCTCTCTGCAGATTTGAGCAGTAATAGGTTATAAAGGTTTCCTTGCTCTTTGGAGAATTTTAGCAATACAGAAACACCATGGGGACAGCTTTGCTATGCCCAGCAGGCCTAAGGAGCATTGAGAGGTTGAGTCCTCGCTATTCTAACAGTCTTATAGTGGAAGAAAACCCATAGGCACCTTGAGTGCTGTTGTGGTAAGTGCTGCCTAGCCTTTTGGAGGGTGATTTTCCATAAGAGAACATTTTTTATCCTGAAGTCAACTAAAATTCATGAGGCATAAATCTACCCTTGTCCTTTGGGATCTAGCCCCAGAGTATGTTCCTGTGAAAATTAAAGTAATTTTACATGTTCTTCTTTCCTCAGGGTCATCTGGTGATTTCCACTGATGTTCACTACAAACAAAAGGCAGGGGAAGATGGGGACCTCAGTCACTCTTAGTGTCCTTTAACATTCAAACCTCAATAACAGAAATTAAGTCTGTCTTCTACTAGCTTGTAGGAAGTAGATGCTATAAGATTAGATGCATGCCTTTTGGTCCTTCTTTTTAATGTTTTAGTAAAAACTTCTAACTTTACACCAAGTGTATCTATTGATTTTCAGTAGAATTGGAGTGGCTGGCCCAGTGTTAGGGGTGTTCCGAGTCTGATGTGTGAGTGCTTCTTCTTACTAGGGTTATACACACCAAGTACTACTAATTTTAGCAAAAGTTCTTGCATTATTCAACTTATCTCCGTTAGTTTTAGCAAGGTTCTGTGTACAAAATGAAATCTTAATCTTGATGCGTAAAAATTTCCCAACTTTTCCATAGATACTGTGAGTGGCAATAGATTTATGAAATACAATGCATTACAGTGAATTACAGATTTATGAAATGCAGTGAATTAGAATTACAGAATCATGATTTAGTTGCAAGGGAGCTCTGGAGATCATCTAGTCCACCCTCCATCCCCGCCTTCTCAAAACAGGATTTATTAGATCAGGTTGATCAGGATTGTGTGTAACTGGATCTTCAAAACCTCCAAGGCTGGAGATTCCACAGGCTCTCTGGGCAACTTGTTCTGCCTTTTAACCATCCTTCGAGTAAAGTGTTTTTCTCCTAATATCTAATCACAGATTTTCCCTTTTGTCCTATCACCATGTACCTCCAAGAAGAGTCTGGCTCCATCTTCTATACATTCTCCAGTCATGTAGTTGTAGACAGCAATAAACCTTCTAGTCTCCAAGCTGAATAGACCCAGGTCTCTCAGCCTCTCCTTTTATGTCATGTTCTCCAACCTCCAGCCTTTTTGGTTGGACTCGCTCCTGTATGTCCACATCCTTTTTGTTTTTTTACTGGGGAGCTCAAACTGACAGAGCACTCCAAGTGCAGTCTTACAAATGCGCAATAGACAGCAAAGATCACTTCCCTGGACCTGCTGGCCACACTGCTGCTAACACAGCCCAGGACTTGGTCAGTGGCCTTTGCTCTAAGGCCACACTGCTGACTCCTGGTCACCTTGTCCATCTGGACCCCCAGATCCTTTCCTGAAGAACTGCTTCCTAAACAGTCAGCCCTAGCCATTACTGATGAATGGAATATTTCCTTCCCAGATGCAAGATTTATTGCTTGCTCTTGCTAAATTTCAAGAGGTTTCTGTCTGCCAATTTCAGCCTGTCCAGTTCCCTCTGAATAACAACACTGCCCTCCATTGCATTGACTGCTCCAAGCAATTTGATATTATCCCCCAACAAGCTGAGAGTGCATCCTACCCCTTCATCCAGATCCTCAGTGAAGGCATTTAAACATTCTTGGTCACAGAACTGATGGCTGAGGAACCCCAGCAGCTACTGACCATCATGTGGGCTTTGCACCGCTGATGAGAACAGGCCTGCCTGGCTCAAAATTCCGTGTACTTTATCCAGCCCGTATCTCGCCAATGAGACTAAGGCAGGCTGCGTCAAGTGCCTTGCTAAAATCAAACTATATCACCATCCTCAGCTCTCCCCTTGGCCACAGTGTCAGTCATCATGAAAAGCAAAGAGATTGGTCAGGCATTATTTGTTCTTGGAAACTCCATGTTGAATGTTCCTGGTTACCTTCCCTCCTCCTTTTGCTACCAGTATATTCACAGAAAACCTTTCTTGCTGCCTTTCAGCTCCCTTTCTAGTTTCAACTCTGGCTGAGCTTTGGCTTTGCTGACTTCATTCTTACACGTGCAGGCAATGTCTTTATATTCCTTTCAAGTAGCTGGTCCCAGCTGCTTGAACTTTTGTGAACTTTCATTTTGCATTTGAGCTCAGTCGGGACATCCATGTTTATCTTCTGCCCTGCTTGCTCAAGGCACAGAGGGGCAAGTTTTTCACAAGGCAAGATCGTGTCTGCTTTGGCATTCCTATCTTCTTTATTTCTTTTTAAATTCTTTTCTCATTTTTTATGGCTGCCCTTCACTGAATTTGTAAATAGGGTTTGTTTTTTTTTACACCCTAGAAGAATCCAGTCACATTTTCCTTTGTATGCATTAAAAGTTAGCTCATGTTCATTCTGATCTGGTGTTGTTCCCTAGTTGATAGAGCAACAGAAACCCCAGAAACCCAGTACATGTCCCCTAGTCTGCTGCAGGCTGGAGCACATGGAGAAAGGGGAGACCCAAGGAAGCCGGGAAGGGGAACAGCCAGCCCACTGCTGGTTTGCAGAAGCAGGTTTCCATCTATTGCCATGCTGATGATCTAGTTGCCTTTCTTGTAAACGTGGTAGAGAGAGTTATGTGGTTAAAGGGCCTTAACATATAGATGGGAGCAAATGCTTGGTGTCTCAAAACAGAAAATCGGAATAAAATATTTCTTGCAGAGTCTCTTTGTTACATCTTGAAAGGTGAAGATTTTGGACTTAGAAATAATTTATAGCATGTTTGAATGTGTTATCAGAATATATCTGTAAACAGAAACTTGGGTTTTGCTGCTATATTTGTGCAAACAAATGATAAAGCTGTTCTGGAAACTTCGGTCTGTCTTAACTTTTGCTGAAAGTTTTATCTAAACTCCTGGGTGGTATTCCCTTAGAAGAACCATAAAATGTTAAAAAGATATGATGAGGACAACATTAAGATAATTTCCATACATTTGGGCGTTTGTAAATCTTGGAAATCTGTGTGGATGGAAACAGTGGAGCTCTGATGGAATTGAAGGACTTGGGCAAAATAAATAAGTAAATAAGAAATTTAGGTAGCTGAGAGTGTGATATTCAACTTCAGTTACCAGCGATATAAATAACAGAATGATCGTGCATGTGACTCCCTGAGGAAACGATTACATTTGTGTATGGTCTGAGTATTTGTTGACTGACAACTGTTTCTGCCCTTTTCTATTCATGGGTTGCACAATGAAATGACTCAGATTATCCAGTCAAGTTTACAAAGCCTGAGGGAATTTGCCTAGATTACATAGGAGCTAATTGATTAAATCACCTCTTTGACAAGCCAAATAGTACTGTTTAGCTGAAGGATAAGTAAGTAGTGCTGTTTAGCTGAAAGATAAGCAAGCAGAACAGAAAAATATTAACTGCAAGGATCTGATATACATATTCATGGTTCACACTGTATCCTGATCAATTTCAGAACAGAGACCCCTAGTTGGTTGTTTTCCATATGGTTGTGCTAACAGTTATACATCCATTTGTTCTTTCATATACACCTCTATGAATATTAGTCCTGTGGAACTATGGAAATCTAATTTCCATCAAGCTTTCCTCTCAAGCCCTTCTGAAAAGTCAGTGGAGACGTATCATGCCACAAGGGCACCACTAACCACGGCAGAGCTCAGCCTCCTAGCGCCTCAACACCCAGCAGTGTCCCCTGCCTAGTCCCGAGGTGAAACTGGACTGATAGATTTACCCTGCGACACCCAGAATACTCAGGGCCCTGGTTAGCTGCGAGACCACTCCCTGTGTGATATTGCTGCAAACAGAGGCAATTGGCTGTCCTCAGCTCGCAGCTCTTCCCTTTAAAAGAGAGGGCCTTGGGTGCAGGGGGGTTTCCCTGCAGCATCCTCAGCCCTGCGCTCCGTCACAGCAGGGTTTCTCTGCAGCTCCCAGCGGAGAGGTAAGATAACAAATACTTGGTTCGTGGCTGTGCTTTGTTATAGAGTGATTTTGTTGGGAAGGAGTAAAACTAGCCAAATTTCACTAATTTTATGGATTTTAAATTACAATAACTATATCTTGGGAGAAAGCATTCTATTCAAATTTGGTGTTTTATTTTTACTCTACATATGAAGCAGATTTTTTTTTTCATCCCTCAATTTCTATTGAATAAAACTAAGGAGAAGATGTTATTCTTAATAAAAGGCAAAGGGGTTCCATGATACTATTCAAAATCATATTTTACATGGAAATTATGCTGATTTTATCTCAGAGTTTTGCAGTATGCACTGCCAAAGTTATGCTTATGACTGAAAATGTTTTAGAGGTTTGTAGTGTGTTATTATTTCTAATAGATAATGGGTAAAAAAAATGCTATTCCAGAAACATTTTAAAAGTTAGAGTAATTAAAAAACCTGTCAGGAGTTAGGGGAATGTTCTGTACCTATAGATGGTCTCATGAGAGCACCCTCTCATCCACTTCTATATCAAAACTCTGTGATAGCTAGAGATTTTGTAGATGAAAGTAATGCCAGAAAAGACATTCCCATGCAATTCCAGCTGTCTGTAATGCAGTTTATCTGTCACAAGGAAAACCATCACTGGGTGACCTGCCTGCTGGGGAATCTCAGATAAGTGATAAGTCCACGGAGGACCCTTCCCAACTGGCTGTTCTCTGATTTTGCCGATTTGGTTTTAAAGTTCTCCGGCAAGGGGGCTTCTCCCTCTGTACCCGGCAGACCTTGCTGCTCGCCGACAGCAACAGCTTTGCACTGGATGCGGCCAGCGGTCCACAGAGCTTCACCCTGTGCCAGTTTTAAACGCAGTCACAGAGGGGAATTTGTTTTACTCAGTCACTACCATGTGATAAGTCACGTAGAGCTGCCAGGGACTACTGATCCCATGTAATCCTGGGTCAGCCCAAATCAGCTGAAAGCTCCTGCTGATCTGTGGCTGAGGGCCACCCTGGTTTGTTGGGCTTTTTTTTTCCCTGTGTCTTTTTTTGTTGTTGTACAAGGGAAAGGGCTGAAGGGAAAGGGGGATGACAGATGGTGCTCACAGTATTATAGAAAAAAATATATATATTAGCAGTCTTTACTGTCGCAATGATCTGTTTAGTTATTGACAAGTTATTTGCTGGCAGCTCTCTAAAGACGGGTCTTCCAGAAGTCGTCGGTGCCCTTAGGGGCAGGTTCTCTGTGCAGGTTTGGGGGGCTCTCCCATCACTTGGAGAGTCACCTATAGCCACCTATATCCTGGGGACAGTGGGTACGTAACTCCACATTTCACCTGGTTTCATAACTGATACAGGCTTGGCCCATCTAGCTTGACCCACCTCAGACAGGGAAACAGTGACTCCTTCTGCAACCACAGGAGGTTTTAAGATAGGTGGGATAAATGTCTCTCCACTATAGAGATGACCATCCCAGATGGGAGACCTAACTTTTGAATGGCTCTAATAAAATAAGCCTGATCCACCCAAGTATATTGTCGAGGCACAGCCAGCTGGGAATGGTAAATACTTTTATTTTTTCTTTTGTCCTGAGCATTAAGTCACTGACCCAGGCTGTGAATATCCCCCAACATTTTTTTGTGAGGAGACCACAGAAATCAGCCAGTTGCCGATGAGCTCAAGGAATCTGAAAATGTAAAGCATTCCGAAAATGCTAGTCATTAAACCAAATGACTTGCAGTGATGTATAACTTATTATTAAACACACTGCTTGTTATGAATATGTTTTTGTAAAATGCAATGAACACGGAAGCCCCTATCTGTGAAACAGGAGGAGGCTACAGCAAGCTTCAATAAGATGTTGGAAATCTCAGGTTCATTTGACTGAAGAGGTATATAGGCACCCAAAAAAAGGAGGAGGGGATGAACATGAAAAATATCTGTACTGTGATATAAGCAGGTACAAAACTGCCCATTTGACAAGATAGATCATGGCACCAGACTGTACATTCTGGCATTTTATTTGGCTCCCACGACCATTGATTTTTAATAAAAATGTCACATAAAGTAGAACTGGTGGATTCATTTCAGCATTTTCCCAGTTTCCCATGGGACGCTGGCAAGGATCCTTTGGAAGCATGGGTTGAGAAGTAAAGCTCCATCATGGACTAGAAACTGCTTAATAGGAACGAGGGAAAAAAAAAAGAGAATAAATTACCATTTGACCATAGAATCCACAAGGAGAGTTTTTAGATAAAACTGAATGCATTTATTATCATGCAGATGAGGGGATCTACTGACAAAAAAAAAATCACTCCCCTATGAGCCAAAGGAATCATAAAAGGATTCTTAGAGTTGTGGCTAAAATCTTCAGTGTTTCCTAAAGCGGGAGTACCCACGTCTGTAGATAAATGAGCTGATTAGGTTGTCCAAGGTGCCAAGTTTCAATGACTTCTGCTGAATCAGCACCAGATTAGGTACCTAAAGCTCCACATACTTTGAGAAAAAATCAGCTCCTTATTTTGGTACCTGGAGGCAGGAAGGGGAGAAAATCACAACCTGAAAATGACCTAGCACTTCCCATTGAAATGGACTTGTTCTTTTGTGGAGATAGTCCTAAAGGGAAGATATCTCAAGCACCTTTTCCACTCGCTCCAAGGTGAGTGAGGAGTTGGCTGACTCTGGTCCTCCACCCTGAGGAGCTCCATTTCCCAAACAACCGGTGGAAAAGAGACATGAACTGTCACTGTTCTCACCAATGTTTATTAACAGGTCCCGTGAAAAACAACAAAGATGCTGAAGATCTGCTGTTCTCTTCTCCTCTTAAGTTCGCTCACTTTGCAACTGCAAGCTAACCCTGGGCTCAAAGTGAGGATCAGCCAGAAGGGGTTGGAGTATGGTATGTGTGATTTTTCTTGTTTGTTCATTTGGGAGGTTTTTTTTTTAGAAGCTGGTGGTGTTACTGCATTGAAAGCTGATATGGCAAGCATCTTGGTAGTGAGGGCAGTGTGAGGAAATGGGCTGATCAGAGGCTGTAAGGAAAAGGAAGGTTTGAGAACATAATAAAATGGAAATCACTGTGACATACAGGAAGGAGCTTGACAGACTGATACAACTTATCCAGGTTCATTTGAGTCCAGATACTGAATCAATTCAGTANAGAAAAGGAAGGTTTGAGAACATAATCATAGAATCATAGAATGCCTAAGGTTCTAATAAAGTGGAAATAGCTTGACAGACTGATACAACATATCCAGGTTCATCTGAGTCCAGATACTGAATCAATTCAGTATCTTGCAGCTCTTGCTCTTGCAGTGACTAGGAGAGAGACCTGAAATAGCACTGCAGGGCCTCAAATAAGACAGCTTCATCCTTCCGTCCCTGTGTCCATTGGGACAGATGGAAGCAGGCAGTGTTTAAAGCTGCCTAAACTGAAGTACATGAGCATAAACTCCCAGTCAGTGTCAAGGGTGATTGAAGTGATTATTGTCTTCTTGCAGCCAAGGAAGTTGGGCTTGAGATCCTGAAGCAGAAGATGGAAAAGGAGCAATTCCCTGATTTAAATGGCCATGAGAAATATGGGCTTGGTAATGTCAAATACAACATCTCAAGGTAAGTAATAATCCTGCAAAATAACTTTTTATTTTTTTTTTTTTCTTAATATAAGAATAAGGTACTGTCACTATGTGTAGCACTGTGTGTGCTACATATAGTATAATCATGAGAATGTCAATGTATATTACGGTAACTATCACTTAAAGGAGGACACCCTTGTTTGTGACCTGGGGCCTTCAACCAAACCCTGATGAAATCCCACCAAACATACAGAAAGAATGATCCCTTCCCCTTATTTTCTTTCCAAGTGGAAATTAATTATCTGGACTAATTTAATCAACTAAGTTCTTACTGTGATTCAGTGGAAAGAGCCCACATACTCAGAGAGCAGTTCTGCCTCTGGTTTAGACACTTATTTTAGAATGAGGCTGATCATCCCTTGCATGTGTTGATGTTTTCCTATTGGCTAGAGAGGGAGTCAAGAGACCAGCTTGTATCAGATATCTGATTTTCAGGGGGCTGAAGTGGATCCGAGAGGAGCCTGGATCAGTACTTAGCTGCTGATCTAGAATTCATCCATAGGAACTGATTTTAAAATAATATACTGTGTAACTTGGGTAGCTGTCCTGGTAGCTGTCCACACCAATCGTGTGAAATGCTGCATGATTTGAAATAGTAAATGAGTAAAGTTTTAAAATATGCATAATACAAAGGTCAGTGTCTAGGTACAACATGTTGCACTTCAGTGCTTAGCCTGCAACCTGTGTATGTACAAAGCCAGCTTGGCACCTTGCTGGCTACTCAGACAAGCACTTAGCCAATTTCCCGATTCAGTTGTGCTAAGTAAATGTAAAACTATGTTAGGAGCAGGGTTCCACCTACTGTAGCCTGAAAAAGTGCAATATTATTATTTTTTTCTCTTTCTCTGTTATCTCCCTCATGTTACAGAATAAGAGTCACTGCTGTTGAATTTCCCAGTGCTTCCATCTCCCTCCTACCTGGGACAGGGATAAAACTGGTGATTGCAAATGCTTCTCTAACCATTGATATGAACTGGAGCTTAAGGACCTGGATGTTGTAAGTACAGGCTGATATACAGGCTGCTGCTGATGGAAAAGGATATAAAGATAAAATGCAATGTTTAGTTGTCCTTGTGACCTCTTCATGACAAAGTAGCTCTTTAATAGCTAACACCACTAACAGGGGAGTAGACCTGTTCCTCTGAACAGGTTTGCTGGTAGGAGATAGCCCCAGTCCACTAATCTGTAGCACCTATAAAGTCTTGAACATGGGCCATCAAATCCCTGGGGAGTGATGGGGCAGGGACTGCATCATGTCACACCAGGCTCCCCGACATCAGTTAGGACATCACTTACCCTGCTCACACAGCAACAGACCAGATCTCTACACCTCCCTTGTCCAGAGCAGTATCAGATATATTACAGTTCCCTCTGTTGTGAATATTTTGGTCTTGTAAGTGGAATGGATTGCTGTAAAATAGTGAAATAACAACTTTTCTCAATCCGTTTTTTCTTCCCCAAATCCCTAGCATGGAGTGGTTAGTACACTACTGTGTAGAACACATGATTCTTTGCAGATTCTATTAGAATCTATTTTCATTGTAAGAAAAGCAATAAAAATATTCAGATAAACATTTTATTTCTTCCGCAATGAATAGAAAGAAAAATGAGAGTTGATTTGAAACTTGTTCCCTAAAAAACAGTTTGTTTATATATTTTTGCTTTATGCAGCAAAGACACTGGAAGAAGCACAGGGTACATTTCAAAGGTATTTGTTACTGCGATCTTTTCAACGCCTCTGGATCACACGGGTCATACATTGATATCGCTTACAAGCTGCCGGACAACTTCTGGTGATATAGATATCAAATTGAATGGAAAAAGCGGGTAAGTGCAAGAGTTTTGTATTTGTACTTCTACTTTTCTCAGGGAGAAAGTAATTGTCAATAGCAGAAAGACACCTTCACAAAACAGGACATCCAGATTTGCTTTTGGGAATGTGCTTGCACCACAGGTGAGAATCAGAGCCCTGATCCAATATTAAAATGTGTTTCCCTGTGCCAAATTTGTGCCATTTGTCTACACAGTCTCTTGAGGATAAATAGCAATTTTGATCAGATAAAAAAATCCCTCATGCTTATTCAGCACACAGTTCTTTCCAAATGCTGCTCTAATCCTCAACCCTAGGAAGGAATTGTATGCTTGTACTATGCTTTATGTACCTGTAGTCCCACACAGAATCACAGAATGGTTAAGGTTGGAAGATGATTTACAGATCACCTAGTCCAACCCCCCTGCTCCAGCAGGGACACCCAGAGCACGGGGCACAGGGTGGCATCCAGGCGGGTTTGGAAGATCTCCAGAGATCTGTGGGACTCCACAGCCTCTCTGGGCAGCCTGTTCCAGGGCTCGGTCACCCTCACCGGAAAGAACTTCCTTACATGGAGATGGAACTGCCTGTGTTTTCATTTATACCCATTACCCCTTGTCCTGTCACTGGCCACCACGGAGAAGCGTTTGCCCCCATCTTCTTTACATCCTCCCCTCAAGTATTTGTACATGTTGATGTCCCCTCTCAGTCTTCTCCAGGTTAAAAAGGCCCTGCTCAAAGGCTGCTGTGTGTTGTGCCTCTGGTTACAACACTATACAGCATCATTTCATCATTTACTTGTACTTCTCCCACTGTCTGAATATAACTGTTCAGCTCTTGTCTCCTGTGGTGTGTAGTTGTGTGGTGCTGGGGGTTTTGTTTGTTTGTTTTTGTTTTTTTCGCTTGCATTGGACAAACTGCTTATTTATCCTGTGTTCCTATATACATGGTGGTGGCAATATAACCTGTCTAATCACTGAGGTGAACAGTGTCTCCTTTTAAATGAAAGGAGCCCCAGTGAGTACTCAAATATCAGCTCTGAGGCCTAATTGAACTAGTGATGTGTACAGATACTTTATTTCCTACAGGAACAGCTTCATGAATAAACACGCAGGAAGTATAGAAGTCTGTCAGTGACTATAGTGCTTGACCTGCATGTTGTTTTTTTTTTCCTTTCCTGTAGCTTCCTGCATAACTTTTTTATTAAATATCTGAAGAAACCCATTCACAGGAGCTTGGCTACTAATGTAAGTCTTCTCAGTTGTTGAAGGGAAGGATTTAAGAAATATGACTTATCGCAAGTCAATGCTGGGAACTTGTCTAAAAGAATAGAAAGAAATGAATAGTTCGATGCTGGTCTGAGAGCACCATTAGCATTTTAACAGTCATAATTTCTGTTGGGGGTCTAGATTGCTAAAACAAGCTAGTTCAGGAGCTTTGACAAATGCTGAAATGTGCTGACTGACATGCAGAACGCAGCAGAGAGGTGGGTGCAGGTCCCCACTAATCAAGCCATAACTTGAGTGTGCTTTTATCCAGTCGTGTCCCAACATCAGATCTGGGATCCAGCTGATAGATGAAGACCTCCGATCGCTGAATGGTGAGTCACTAGTGATATATTGTCCTTGGACTTTCTTTCTCCTGCTTGGTGAGACTCTGTGGTTTTCCAAGCAGCAGCTGCTGAGGGAAGCCCCCAGGAGCAGTACAAGCCCCACATTCTGCATTGCTTGCAGAATACTTCTGAGAAGCCAAGTACTTGAGAGTGATTCTCAGCTTGCAAATGTGGCAAAATGTCTGCACATCTTTTGTCTAAAATGCTGCTAAGCAAGCAGCACTGATAATAAGGCTGCTTTCCCTTCCCATGTCCCATCTCCTCCATGCGCCTGCATGTCGAAAGTTGAGGCCATATCTCTCAGACTGCCTGGAAATTTGTGTCTTTCTTGCCTATTTATCTGACTTGCCAAAGGCAAAATGAAAAAGCTTCTTTATATAAAGCTTCTCACCACAAACATTCAGGACCAAACTTGAAAAGGTATTTAGGCACCAAAAGTGTTAGGCAGATACTGCAGAAAATATGCAGCAATGCCTAGGCAGGCCAGGTGCCAGCCTTTCTAGGAAAGCATGTGGAAGTTAGATGCTCTTTGAATGGATTCAAGACTGACTGACAAGAAAGCCCAGTACCTTCCTCTGCTACAAAGTATGGCTAGAGTCGTTTCCTTCTGTGGTTATACCAGACGTTTTTCTATAATAAGAGAATGTTAGGCAAATTAAAGGAGGTGCTTTCAGGTAAGGGCCAGCAGAAACAGCAAGCCTTGGGTCTCTTGTTAGGAGATCCTCTGTTGTTTGTTTTGCTTTGTTTGTTTGGTTTTTTTTGTTTGTTTGGTTGGTTTTTTTTGGTTTTGTTTTGTTTGTTTTCCTTTCCTGCTCCTTTGGGGACAGCCTTGTGTATCCTCCTTCCAAAAATGGCTTTGTTTTAATTAAACCAAAAAATCTTTGCTTTTGTAATATATGGCATTCTGTTTTATTTGCTGCTCTTACAGTCCTAATGCCAATTGACGATTTGGCTGAAATAGACTACTCTTTAAATAGCTTGCCAGCAGTCTCCCAACCATACATTGACCTCGACTTAAAGGTAATTGCTTTTGACTATATTTTCCAAGATTACTTTTTTTTTTATGATTGTTATTATGGTAGGATCTCTTCCTGGAAGAATATGATTGCTGTGTTGAACATCAAGATAGTATCAGAGAAGAAATTCCAAAGCACTATTGCATTTGTTATTGTTAGCATTTTAACAATCCCGTTGCAAAATGAATTTCTCGAAAGCCATATCATTCTTTTTAATTGCTGGTGAATTGGTTAGAGCAAGTGGAGAGCAGTAAAAGCTGACTGAGCAAGTTAGAAAAAAAAGTATATGCTAGAAGAGGAGATATCCACTTTCTCCCTCTGTCACTGTTGTTTAATATCTGCAATTTCTTTGTTAAGTTAGCCAGGGAAGATTTCTACATATCTCAGTGAATTTAGATGAATCTGCTGTCAGGAGAGAGAAGAAAAGACAGAGCAAGCTTTTAGAAGCAAGAATTAAGCTTCTTGACACTTTGAAGAGGAAGACAGAAGACCCTTGAAAAAATGTACAGAATTCAGAGGAGAGCTGCTGAGCACAAAAGCAGCCATGCAAGTTTCCTTCAAATAAGGAAAAAACACAATAAGAAATAAACTCTTCTTAGACCCTGAAAACTGCTAGTGGACAAGATTCCAGTTTTAAAATGATGCAGGTGGCATTCCATATAAGGTGAAAAGTTGATTTAGCTGAGGGTAGCTATCATCATCACCATCATAGTACTTAGGACCCTTAATGAAGCCTACCACCCTTTGTGTTAGGTGCTCTACAGAGGGAAAACAAAGACACAGTCCTGTCACAAAGATAAATTACATATAACCAAGAGGCAACAGGGGAAAGAAAAAGTAGACAGGAGCCAAAAGAGCAATGAGCCTGTATCAGTCAGTTTGATAGGCATTGGTTTCAACATAACCTCTCTGTGACCACTCTCTAAACCCTCTGGGCAAAGTAATTTTTAACGAGGGACTGAAGGTACTATGGTAAAGTCATGGGCTATTTGCAAGGGTTCCTCTTCCATGCAAAATATAACATGGGTAAATAAAAAGTCAACAGATGTTAAATTCAGAAAGTTAGGGTTGAAAGTAGAGCTCATGGGCAAAGAGACCCACAGCTTTGTAAACATTTTGATAATTCTTAAGTGGTGACAGGAAATGTAGAGTTAGATGAGGAAGCGTTAAAAAAAATAAAGACACACAGAATACATTTAAGATAAGACAGAAAGGAGGAACTGATAGAAGGAAAAAATATATGTATGTATATATTAAATATAAAAAAAATCTTCTTAACTTCTAGATTCTTAACCTTCCTCGCTATAAATAGGTTTTACCTTTTGTCTAGATGTTTTTGGAAGTATTAGATCTGCAAGACTTAGCAAATATCATGGGTAGTGCAAAAGGCAACACAGATGTTTTGTTGTCTTGACAACAAGTTTTGTTGTCTTTCTTTTCTATCTCAATGGCATTCTTTTGTTTGCACAAGTTACCAGTTTCCTTCTAGGTAGAACAAGGTTCTGATTTTAACTAGAAAGGCCTCTGTAGTTTTAGAAATCCATCTTCTAATTGAGATTATTGGATAGCTGAGGCTAGCAGTTTACAGATTTCAATCCCTGGAGGCAGGGAAAGGAAGAAGTAACGAAGCTCTACTAAAAGAAGGAACCATAATTATCCTTAGACATGCTCTTCATTCAATATATAGGCCCTTAAATAAGAGGCTTTATTTCCTTTGGGGCAGACTGTCTTCAGCAGGTGATCTACATTCCAACAGGCAGAACTCAGGTGTCTTCTGTGGAGGAGTCCCATCTCAGGAACTTGTCTTCACAATCTGCATGAAAGAGCAAGGGGCTTGGGGTGTGCAACAAGACCTCTGTGCTCATTTATAAACTTAAATGAATAGCTTGAGCTGTTGCTGTGGTTTGGGGAACAAGGGGAAGGAAAATAGCTTTGTTGTTTGAAATCACCTTAAAGTCAGTCAGAAAATTTGAGTGGTATTGATTTTTTTCTTTTTTGTTATTTCTGACGATGCTTTTCAGGGGATAGTGTACCCAGGTGGAAACTATTCTGCCCCGCCTTTCGTGGCAGCTCCCTTCACTGTTCCAGACCAAAGTGACTCCATGCTCTACCTTGCCTTCTCTGAGTACTTCTTTCAGACCTCCTCTTTTGCTTACTACACAGCAGGAGCCTTCAACATCACCATTACAGAAGAGGTGAGTCGGATTCACAGAGGAACGGGTGCAGAGTTGCTCAGTAACCCAAGGCATGACATTGAGCAGTGAATATGGCACTACACTGCTAATTGGATTGTGAGCCCTGTGACTGTGGATCATAAGCAGTAGGAACTGTTTTGCTGTGTGTGCTCTACAGATTATTTCATGCATAGCCATGCATGCCTAATACCACTGACCAAATGCTAGCAACCTTCCTGCAAAAGTAATGCTTTTTAATAGACCTGAGTTATAGACCTTTTTGAGATGGACAAGAGGATTTACCCTGGGGAATTAGCTGCCTCAGTGTCCATTTTCTAAGGGGTCTTTACCTACTCGAAGTGCTACAAGAGCTGTTAGAGGAGACCGTATATGTCACAAACCACAGCAACTGTGTCTGGGAGGCCAGGCAGGCTTGGCTATCCTGTCTCCAAGAGGTTCAGTGTATCCCAAAGCCTGAAGCCTCCAGCCCAGACTATGAAAATATTGCAACTGCACTTCTGCAGAAGACCCTGTGAAGTATTTGCTTCCCCTGGGAGTGTTTTGGCAGTTTACTGTGAAGCAGCTTTAAGTATGTGGAGTCTTTTATGGGTATTTTGGAGAACAAAAGATCAAAGATCCACTGAAATGACAGTAATAATGTATTTAAAGAAAAGTGAGGCATTAAAACAATGCCTGTTAAACTCATGTCTGTCTTTCCACTTTCTTTTTGCAGACTTGCAGTTATTTTAATATAAGCACAGAGATATTTAGCAGTGTCATTCCTGAGGTGAGTATTGTTATTTCCACACATCCTTAGGAAACTGCTGTCTGGTCCCAGTGAGTGTGAGACACCAGAGCACGGGTATATTCCAAGGTTTTATAGGGCCAGCAGGGCTCTTGTAGTGGAGAAGTGGGAACATCTATGCATCCTAAGATCAGAACAGATGAGCTTTCCCAATTCCAACCCCCCAAAGAATTGAATGGCTTGAGCTGTTAGCAAACTTGGCCCAAAACCTTGCACATCGGTCTTTGCTCTGGGTACTGGGCCAAATCCATAGTTGTTTCCATCTAAAACTTGTTATGGGTAGGAAAAAGCCTTCAGTCAAGAGTCGTGCTTTGAGACAGCTTAGCTCAGAACCAGCCCCTTTCCCCTGCCCATTCCTGCGTGTTTGCTTTTGCAAGCTGCTGGCCTGTGGCTCAGTAGCAGAAAGAAGGTAAGCTGACAAATGGGCAAGAAATGGTTACATCTATGGAAAAGCAGACAGTACAGGATTGCCACTTATTTCAAGGAAGACAGTGACTAGAACAGGAGAGGGAGTACGAGCGTGTGTGACTTCTGAGCAACCAAAAATGAGCATAAGAGATCCTAGGCTTTGAATGCAGGCAAACAACAGAGGGAGGCTTTAAGGATGGTCCAAAGCAGGAACCTACCTTATGGAATGGGTGAATCTCAAAGTGACCTCTGAGCTCTTTTGTTGTGTTACTTAAATGTCACATCCACGTTCATTTTCTTTCCTGTGTTCACAAACTAATGTTTTTGTTTGTTTGTTTGTTTTTCTGGAAGTGATTCAGAGGAAACAGGATTCCTAGAGTAGAAGTAACTTTCCACTGAATTCCTGATATGCCCAGGACTGTTGATTTATCACTAGAGGAAATTTCTATTTCCAGCTTACTCAAAGAATCTTCTCTTAGCAGTTGTTCTTAAAACCTCACCTTAAGGAGCTACTTCAAAATGATTACTTTGGAGAATGAGGAAAATGTATTAATCTCATCTGTTCTATCAAAAAAGCATTTCTCAGACTTTTTTTTTTTTTTTCTCCCCTTGGATCCTTACAGGTAGCCCAGTATTCAGTTACACCATACCCTGTGATGTTGAAGCTAATGGCTACTGAAATCCCTATCATCAGTTTACAACAGGATTCCTTTACAATAGAGATTCAGGGTTCCATGGAGGTGTTTGCTGTTCTGCCTGACTCATCCACCCAGTTGTTGTTCACAATGAGCATAGTAAGTATAATGAACCAGACTACATTTAATTCAGATCTAAATATGTTTGTTCTTTCTATGACAGACTTTTAAAAGAAAGAAACTCAGAGCACCAGATTTCCTCTGTTTGAACATGCAAATTCACCTTAGTCACAGGCAGTGCCTCTGTGGGCCAAACAAGCCTACAGGAAATTTCTATGGGAAATAATGTTTTCCTATAGATTAACAAAAATTCAAGTATATCCAAGCTTCAATTACCTAAACGTTTGTTCTCAGGCATTCCAGTTCTACGCACATGAGTCATGCCTCTTGACGTCTTGTTCGTTTAACTATGTCTTTCATTAATGAAATCTCATTACCTACATTCAGCTGCTGTCAGTGACATTCAGACAACCAGACATTTAATGTATGTTAACTGCAAGAACCATAGATTAGAGAGAAAGGTGCACCTATGTGGAACAGCTTACCCAAGAAGATGATATTTTGTTGTTGTTGTATTTATGATTACAGCAATTTTTTTTTGTTTTCTTTGTCTTGGTAACCCAAGATTTCTGTTTTCTGCAGGCTGCCAATACCAGTATTGCTGTGAATATATTTGACCAGAAACTGATGGGCTCACTATGTTTGAACAGGTAATTCAGGAACAGACTGGCACAAGGTCATTCAGAAAGCAGTCCTGGCAATCTTAACATTAGGCACACGATCAGATTACCATAACTTAATGATTATGGGGTTTTTTTGGTGCGTTCACCTGCAGGAATTCCATCAGGAAAAAGCTTTGTGTTCCTATATATTTCTTCATGCTTGTGACGAGTTAGGGGCCTGTTAATGCCAAGCTTCAGTAGTCAGGAAACCTCATCTATCTGAGCTCGACAGGCTTTCTCTACCAAGGCAATGTGGTTGCTATAACTAGTGCAATTAGTTAGTATAATAAACAACTAATTCCAGAGAGTTATATTTGATTTAATAGCTAGTGTTGTTATCAGTTTCCCACAGCAGCATTCAGAGAGCATTCAAAGCATCCACAATGTGTTTGGAAACCTGCCTTGAAAGCTGGAGTACTAAGGAGCCTCAGGAATCTTATTTTGAACAAATATTCATCTAAACTGCTCTGAATATGGAAACATAGACAGATTTTTTTCTTTCCCTCCCTAGTAGGGCTTACACCAACACATTAAGCAAAAGTACCACAATCCTTGAGGAAAAAAAAAAAGGCACTAAGGTTCTGAGGAAGGCCTGGAGCCCTAAGCAGTGACTGTACATGACTAGAATAATTTGCGTTTGTCCTTTCTGGTGGCTCATCTTGTTTCTCTTCTGTCCCTCAGGCTCCAGTACTCCCTAACCCATACCAATGTTGGCTTTTTTGAGGTAAGCTGATAGTTTTAGCACTAACTAAGAATTTCAGTGACTGTCAGGCTTAAGAGTAAGCAGCTAAATTCTGTCTATTTATTTCTAAATCATCTGGGTTCTTTTTTTGAGTGGTTCTTTTTCCCATCTTATGGCAGCCACCTTTCTGCTGTGTGTTTTAAAAATGCATATTCTTGGGGGCAAGTTAAGTGCTCTGAAAATGAGACACTCTGCAGTCTCGCTGACTGGTGTGTGTCATACTTCATCAGTGAGCACAACTCGTTGCCATGAAGCACACAGCACTTATCTGCAAGCCAGCAGTAGACAGAGCAGCGCGCTAAGCGATCACATGCATGACGGAGTGAGAGACACTCCACGTGATGCAGTGGTACTCAGCACAGATGCTCATAATTACAGCAGGGAGCGGGAGCCAAAAGTAGTCTCAAATGTCCCAAATAGTGCTGTTACAGCTGGAGAGGGGAAAACCCAGCCTCCATGGAGAGTCAGCGAATTCTGAGAACAATCAATCAGTTCTGAGAAGCCGAGAAGATTAAAACTGCTCTGGTCCTGCTTTAGTGTCGGAGATAAATTATCTTACAAGTAAAGGAAATTGGCTGCTTTCGATGAAAATGTTGTCCAAGAAGGATGAGCTATTTGCATTTTGCATTTCATTTCCTTTGCATCATTTCAAAGGCTGAAGATCCAGAGGTCACTTTAACTTGTGACTCTCTTGGGCCAAATGACCTGAACAGTTGAATGTGAGCCTATAAACTCCATCCAGGGCTGGGGCTTGACAATTCCAGTGCTATCGGAAAGTAATCTCTAACTCGGTTTTCTTATCTGCAACAGATCTCACTTCTGGAGAACATCCTGTCTTACATCTTACAGATTGAAGTAATTCCATCAGCTAATGGTGAGGCTACATTTCCAATGCTTAGCCACAGTGGGCGATTGTAGAAACTTCTACTCGTTTGTGCTGCTTAGGTTACTAGTTCTCATTAACTTGAGCAGAAAATCAGTCAGTAAACCATGAAGTGGGGAGACCCGTTTGTAGGGGTATGAAGGCACTTTCCAGCTGGCACTGTTTTGCAGTGTCAGCAGAGAAACCCAGGCTGAAAGGACTCAGAAACTCATCCACCTCTCTAATAGAGAAGGTGTTTCTGAAGGTGTTCTGTTATATAAATCTTATTTAAATCCCCAAAGAGGGAGATATAGCTTTGAGTCACCCCTCTGTACCAGGATGAACTTCACCTTCTTCGGTTAATGGACAAAGAGAGGAACAGCTTCTCGTGAAGGCTGGAGCTGCATTAACACTCCCTCAGGCCATTGGGGTGAAATCAGTGAGAAGGTAATGCATAATGCACATGAAAGGCCTTGGTTTGACTCCAATGCTCTGCCAAGAGAAGAACATCTGTAATTCTTTCCCCATCGGTAGATGAGCATCACACCTGCCTCCCAGCGAGGCTTGTGAAGACTAAGGTTAATTATTATAGATGACCTAGCAGCCTCAGGCTGAATTTTTGATGAAGGGTGGGTATTTATTATCCTTTTACTGCATGCCTAACTCATTGTGTTTGTCTTTTCTTAAGCTAAACTGTCAAAAGGATTCCCTCTTCCTAATCTGGCCAATGTTACTTTGACAAGACCTCATATCACAATCGTAGAGGTGAGATTTTGACACTCTTACGAAATAGTTATTCCAATTTTTTTCTTGGGGGGATGGAGAGAGAGGAGGGAGGAAGATATCTTTACACCTTCTGGATTTCATAGGAAATTTCCTGGATCTGCAGTTAGTTCAGTACAGTGACAAAAAAAAAAGGCCCTGGTTTTAAAATGAGAACTGTAATAGCAGTAAAATCCCATCAGAAAAAAAAAATCCTCCTTTCTTTGAAGGGGAGAGAAAATAAAACTGAGTTATTATACATATGCTCTGAGTGATTAAACACGCAACTTGCTCGGCTTTGCACGTTCTAACTCAGTGCGAAAACAAACTTGCCTTTTAAAATTTTGTTCAAGCTTGGGTAATCAAATGAAATTACAGTTACCTCTCCATGCACTCCTGCTGAATTCAGCAGAATAGCTGAAACATAAGAGAAGTGAATTTGATTTCTGTGCATAGTATGATTAGCTTTTGTTAAAGACCAGTGGTAATGGACGAGGCTATTAACCAAAGGTAGTTACTAAACACCCTCTGCCTGATAATGATTTTTCTCCAAATCGTGCAGCATTCTGCACATCTTGCAGCATTCTAGCCCTTAGTTTGAAACACTGTGTTGCTAGAAAATTAGAGGGTACAGGGAATTGCTGACAAATGAATTTATAGAAAGTGGGTGAGGCAGCTAAACTTCTCCATTTGTCTTCCAACTTCTCAGTCACTTTCTGCTCTCCAGAGACAGCCCCAGACCCTTACTTGTGATCAAGCACAGAGCACAGCTCGGGGAAGGAAGAATTTACTCATTCTTTGCATCCCACGTATCTAGCAGCAGCTCAATTCCCTAACAAGCAGAACCTGCAGACCACTTGCAGTTGCCAAAGCTGCCAACAACCTTAAGGGCTAAATATGAACCAATAATTTTGATGGTTTTGTGAGGCCCATTCCCCACCTCTTCATCAGAAACTAGCAGTGAGAGAGGACACTGGAAAAACACTTTACCCTATCATATGATCTGAGTTCCCATTTAAAAGTTAATTCTATAGGCTCCACTTCCAGTCCAGTCTATTGGCTGTAGCCAATAAAGAAACATGGAAAGAGACACCATGCCAGACCATGATGCTCTCCAGTGGTTCATTGCTCTGTTTGCACTGACAATAAGGGAAACGCTATGAAGGAGTTTAGATAAAATGGCTAACTCTAGATTGCTCGAATTAGGAATTAGGTAAGAGTAATCCCACCTTGGGGTGTTAGTAGTTCCCACACAGCTCAGAGGAGCCTTCCTGGGTAGGCCGTATGATCTTCAGATGTACCTTCTGTTGCTAACATGGTGTAAAGTGGTAAGACCTGAGGCAGAAGATGCGGTTTTTAGTGTTGGGTTTTGTACTTTGAACTTCCCAAATGTGTTGCTTTCAAGTCTCGGCAATTTTCAGTGTATTTTTATGACATTTAACGCTAGCATAGAATTGAAATAGGCGGTGGGAGTGCTGCAGCGCACAGCACCTCGGTGACTGTTCTTCCCCCCTCAGGGATACCTGCTGATCTCTACTGATGTTCACTACAAACACTGAAGGAGGGGGGAGGCCGCTCGTTAACCACCAACGTCAAATCCATACCGTGACTCGGAGGGCCAGAAACAGCCCCGTTCTGCTGAAATGTCAACCCAAACGCTGGCAAGAGCAAAGTCGTCCTCCCTCGTTGGAGGGGAAGGGGGAGCCCAAAGGCCTACGGGGTATTTGAGGCTGTGCAGAGACCGGTAGAGGAAAACATGGGATATATTTGGCATTATTTATTATAGGTTGTTAGGGTTTTTTTTTTTTTTAAATGATGTAAAGCTGTGTGGGCTATTGTGGGTAAGATTAATGCCTCTCTTCAAATAAAATCTTGTTTATACGCTTCCAGAAAGGTGCACTTTGTTTTTTTTTCCCCCCACAAGAAGGAAAAACGCGTTGTCAAAATGTGGCTAGCACGGAGGCTCCGGCTGCTCCAGGTCCAGACCACCCCTGCAGGCAGTGAGGCCGCAGAGTTGGCCGCGTAGCTTGCCAGGTAGCCACGTGGAGGAAAATAAATAAGTAAATGCTGCTGTTTCTTCAGCATAACCGGCCCCAACGTGGCTGCCACAGGGCTGCTAGGAGCTCAGCTCTGCGTCCCTGCTGCGCTGGGCGGCCTGTGCGGGGAGCGATATTCTAATACTAACATTTTACTAATATTTTCCTAAGCTCTTACTGAACACTTCACCTCACGGAGCCGCAGCCGTTGGCCGCTCGCAGCCGCTGCCCGAGCGCCCGCTGCCGCCAGGGGGCGCGCGCGCAGGCGCGAGGCGGAGCCGCAGCGGAGGAAGTTTGAGCCTCGGCGGCCCCTGTCCGCGCCGGAGCGGTTCGGCCCTCTCGGCGGGCCGGTGCGCGGGGGGACGGGCCCGCGGGCGGCGGGAGCGGCGGCGCCATGAGCCGCAGCTACAATGACGAGCTCCAGTACCTGGACAAGCTCGACAAGAACTGCTGGCGCATCAAGAAGGGCTTCGTGCCCAACATGCACGTGCGTGCGGGGCGCGCGGGCCGAGCCGGCGCTCCCGGCGGGCGCGGGGTGTTGCCGGTGTTCCCCCGGCGCGGCGCGGGGCGCTGACGGCGTGTGTGTCCCCGCAGGTGGAGGGCGTTTTCTACGTGAACGACCCGCTGGAGAAGCTGATGTTCGAGGAGCTGCGCAACGCGTGCCGCGGCGGAGGTGCGGCCCGCGGCGGACGGGGTGCCCCGCTCCCGGGGCCTGCGCCGCGGCCTGCAGCTCCTCCTTTCCCTCCTTCCTTCCCTCTCAGGTGCGGGAGGCTTTTTGCCTGCGATGAAGCAGATTGGGAACGTGGCTGCGTTGCCTGGCATCGTTCATGTGAGTAGCTGCTCTAAAAAACACAGCTTTTCACTCTCAGTTGCTAGGGACCATCGGCTCCCATAGGGGAAGGCCTCTGTGCTGTGACACAGGCTGACCTGGAATGAGCTCAGGGCTATACCTGATCTGTTAGAGACTGGTCTCTGAGTTGCACAGAATCACAGAATGGTTGAGGTTGGCAGGGACCTTTAGAGATCACCTAGTCCAGTCCCCCTGCCATAGCAGGGACACACAGAGTACATGGCACAGGGCAGCATCCAGNACACAGTACATGGCACAGGGTGGCATCCAGGCGGGTTTGGAAGATCTCCAGAGAAGAAGACTCCACAACCTCTCTGGGCAGCCTATAAAGAAGTTCTTCCTCCCATGGAGATTAAACTTTGTATGTTTGAACTTGTAGCCATTACCCCTGGTAAGTGGAAATACCATTTATATCATCAGCTGAGACTTAAGTCTTCCCAACTTTGCTTTTTGCTACTTATTTTTCTTGATCATCTTCTCTCCACAACTTGGATTGTTTATTTGTTGTACTTCAGTGGTCTTTTCTAATCTATGGAAGAATGCGGAGAAAGGAGTTCTTTTTTTTTATTTTTTTTTTTATTTTTGTTGTGTTGTAGTTTACACTCTGTAGGTTACTCTGTAGGTCTTGTGGTGGCTTTTTTTCCTCATCAAATTAATTGCATCTTAATAGAGCAAATGAGAATCGAAGAAAAGAAGGTGAATATTATGTTCTATTACATTTTCCCTTAACATTCAAAAATTGTCACTCTTCAGTTTCTCTACAATGTTTCTTGACGTTAGCAGGAGCCCTTCATTCAACTGATTCCGTCATGTTTGTGCCATGGGGATAGTAGGAGTATGATATTGGCCTTCTCCATAGCTCCCAAGCATGAGAAGTTTTTTTGAAACAAACTTGCATCCTGGATATGGTGTGGAAAAATTAGCCTAGAAACTCTCCTTGGGTAGGAGAAAATTTTGAATGTAGCTGAGATTCTGTTTGACCTTCTGTGTGTTGGAATATTTAAGGATTTAGTACCAGCAAAGCCTGTAAAGTATGTGTAGCCTCAAGAGGTTTCTCACTAAGATTGTTCAGTCTCGAGGAGATGCCACACTTGCACTTGTCTTGTGTATATGCAGTGGAGATTAAATTAAACTCTTCCTACTGAGTTTAATTTGAGCCATTAGGGTGTCTGAGGTGAACTTGCTGCCCATTTGAGTTATTTCTTAATTCTTTCACCCTTCTTATGGTAGAAATCCAGCCTTTCCCTGTATTTAGGGATGAAAACTCAGTAGCAGTTTGTGTTTCTTTGTATCCTGGGCAAGCTCTTTCAGTTGCACTGAGACCCGCTGAAAAGTAAGTATGGTACTAGGGTTAGTGATTCTTATTAAGAGTATATTCTGTCTTTAGAATATATATTCTAGATTAAGGCAGAGTATGTGTCAAATGCTTGCTTTAGCTTGGTAGCTTACTGCTTTTTGTGTTTGCTTTTAATCTGATCTTGTCATCTGCACTATTAACCTAATATTGGTAGTGTGCCTCCTGTGTATTAGAAATCATCATTCCTATGTATCAGAATTTCGTGCTGCAGTTTTGCTGTTTTAAAACATTTAAACATTAAATGAAATATTATAAAAAAAGGTTAAATCATTTTGTTTTAATGGTCAACTAAAAAGGAGGTAAGGGAGAAGAACAGTAACCTGTTCAAGTTGGGACTACCAGGAGATATCTTTGGGATGGTAAGGAGAGGGAGAAACATCACATGATTCCCTGAAAAGGACTTTTTTGTCATACTGCTTGATTAACAGTTGACACTTAACTGAAAAGTTCAAAATTTTGACAGTGTTTTGAGTGTTTGCTAAGAGACTGTGGTGTCCTAGTGTAAGTCTGTCTGGTTAAATGTACTTTGAATTATTTTGTGCAGGAACATGCCCTTACTTTCTTTAACTAGTAGTAATATAAAAAGGATGAGTAAAAATTTTTTTTTTTTTTTTTTTTTTTAACAAAGTCAAATGGTTTGACTGCTGTCTGTTGCATGACTTTTTCTGGCCTACAGGGTGCAATCTTTGGGCAATGTTCAATTACGCATCTAAAAATGCAAAATGTTGATATGATCTCATTCCATAACATTCAGCTCCTCCCTTGTTACATTTGCACTACTCAGATCTTGTAGATTCCTCTGGATAAACTTTATAAAGACAATCCTACCTTAATTGTTCTGAGTTTGCATCATGCTATTCACACAAATATGAGGATTCTGAATCCAAAAAAAGCTAGGCTGAAATTCAGGTTGATTTTAAGTTTCCTAGGTTTAGGTGTTTGACCTCCTGTTAAGGTTTCTTGAAATCTGTCAGTGGAGTCAAGAACATGACTCAGCTGACTTGTCCCTGGGTGTTTACTTCAGGGAGAGTGAACTGCTCTCTGCTTCCTTTGACTAAACTGGCCAGATTTCCCTTAAGGGTGTACATTTGGGTGCCTACCTGAATTGTGTATCTGCATTTTTACCTCTGACAACCATTGTCACAAGGTCAAGCATAACTAAGGTGAATGTCTGCAGCCCAGAGTTTCATCAGACTTTAAAATGTGCTTCTTCCTCTTGCAGAGATCAATAGGCCTCCCAGATGTGCATTCAGGCTATGGATTTGCCATTGGCAACATGGCAGCCTTCGATATGAATGATCCCGAAGCAGTGGTGTCGCCAGGTAAGGGTGCCTCAGGACTCACTCACTGTGGTGACTTCAACACTTTTTGGGATGCCAGGTCTTCACATGATTTACAGTTCAGAACAGAAGTGGGGAAGATAAGATACTTGCACCTGAAACCTTATTCTTTATGGAGCCTGTAGTTGCACTGAAAAAAAAAAAAATCTAAACACTGCAGGCAGGGTTGTCCTCCTTAGTCTGCCTTGGGGATGTGATATCCTCAGTCAGTGAACTTGGGTTTGGCTAGACAGATAAAGAATTGATTATTTTCTTCAACAAAATCTCTGTTTAGAATATTTCTACACCTTATTAAAAATGTATCCTTAATATTTCTGTCTTTTTTATTTTAACAAATATTTAATATTTTCATTGCTGATGATGTTTGGAGAGGCTTTTGCTCTTGTAGCTGATAGCTGTTTCGGGTTTACTCTAGGCAATTCCAGTGTTCCCAAGCAATTCAAACTCTAATCCCCTTAGTCTGGTAACCAGTCTCTGACATTGGTTAGTATCAGGTGTCTTACTGATGTAGCTGATCTTTTCTATATCAGGCCGTGTTCTGCAGTCATTCTTTTTTTAGTTTTAGTACTTAGAATTACCCTAAATGCTAAACAATGTTTAGTATCCATATAATAAACAACAATGTATTATCCCTAGTAAGCATTTATTGCTGGGTTTAACTAGATGTTATTTATTGCAGTGAAGTTTCAAAAAGGACTAACTTTCAGGGATTTGTTTCAGGAACTTGTTACCTGAGGAAGCTATGCTCAGATTTCCACCAGCACAAATCACTTCCCTTAGGCAGGATAACAGAAACCACCTACCTAGTTTTTGTAAACCATATATACCCTGCAGATATATATACATCTGCAGATGTGTTTTTTCTTTTGTCTTTGTTCTTTTGTCTGCTTGCTGGAGCAACTTGTAAAATGAAAGCTTTGGATCGTACAGCTGTGTTTGTAGAGCATTTGTAGGAGACACTAAAAAATAATATTGTTAAGAGTTCCAGGTTTACTTTTTCTTCAGGACTGCATTTTTGTCTGTCCTGGCGTCCGAGGGCTTCGTGTAACCTTATTAATGTGAAGCTTAATCCAGTTGTTCTGCTTTATTCCTAGTATTGTGTCAGAGAGAAGGCATCAAATCCCAGCTTTTGATACATGCTGCCTGTCAGGAAGCTTACTGATCGAAGATGAGTGCAGCAAATGCTGCCATGAGCAAACTTTCCCTGCTAACACTGTGGCTTTTTCCACACTTGTAGGTGGTGTCGGGTTTGACATCAACTGTGGTGTCCGCTTACTCCGTACAAATTTGGACGAAAGTGACGTACAGCCTGTGAAGGAGCAACTTGCCCAGGCTATGTTTGACCACATTCCTGTTGGTGTGGGCTCCAAGGGTGTGATCCCCATGAATGCCAAGTAAGAGAATGACTTTACCTGACAGCAGAGGGTATGTCTGGTGTTTATTTTGAGGAAAGATTAATCAGTGGGAGACTTCAAGAGAAAAAATTGAAACCCTTTTCTGTCTACATGTGTACTTCACTAGGAGAACTGGTATAGTTGTTAAGACACAAAGTCAACATTTCTTTTCCTCATTTAAAACTCCAAAATATTTAAGGGTTTTGAAGAGTTTGCACTTCTCTTAGACTTCTTTAAATGTAGAGCTATTTTGGATAGGAGTGAGAGGGAGAGAGAGAAAGTAAGGTATCTGCCACACAAAAAGGAAAAAGTAATAACCTATCCAGTGTATTTTACTATGTTAATGTCTTTGTAGACATTACATAAAGTGGCAAGAAGCCAGACTTTTTATTAGAGGAGTTGGGATCTGATTATAAAATCAAAACAATTTAGGTTGGAAGGGACCTCATCCAAGCCCCTACTTAAAGGACAGTTAACTCTGAAGGTAGGTCCAGCTACAAAGTAGGGTCAAATCCAAATGACGTTTGATTATTTTCAAGGATAACACGTGTGTGAGTGTTTGATAATTGCAGGGATTTGGAAGAGGCTCTAGAAATGGGAGTGGACTGGTCTCTCCGGGAAGGCTATGCCTGGGCAGAGGACAAGGAGCACTGTGAGGAATATGGAAGAATGCTGCAGGCTGATCCCAACAAGGTTTCCTCAAGAGCAAAGAAGAGGGGCCTCCCTCAGGTAATGATACACCTCAGCAGGGCTGTGAGCGCTTGCAGGGTTCAAATGTAAAAGCTAGCAGGGAGCTCTCTAATACTGTGTCTTTTCTTGAATTCTGTTTTGCACTGCTGGGCAAGGTAGGGGCAAGGAAGGTGAGGATAGCAAGGCTGATTCTGAGCAAGTCTTGACAGAACTGGAAGAGAGGGAAACAACAAATATTGGGCAGCTTTTTTTTTTTTTTTTTTTTTTTTTTTTTTTTTTTTAAGAACTCTGGTGCTAGAGTTCGTGTATGCTGACATTTCCTCATTCGGATAATGTTTTGTTGTTAAGAAACAATTAAATTGTTCTGTAACTTTTCTCCTTGTTAACTGGCTGAACAAACAGCAGAGCAAGGTAAGGTTTTAGATTGAATGTGACTAAGTCACAAAGTTCACAAGAATTTTGGATTGTGGTTCAAGGGTTGGACTCCCGTTCTGTAAATTATGTCTTATTGCTCAGGCTGGAACATTTCTGAGATAGTTTTACTAACACTGTTATTACTATTTTTATATGATTTATTGAGGTTTATGAGTTACGATGCTGCAAGCAATTTACAACATATTAACCTGAAAAGAATCTTATGTCCTAAATTCTTACATTCTCCTTGCAAATAAGTAATTTCCTGTTATGCATCTGAAAAAAAGATTGGGACTTGGAAGTTAATTGTGTTGATTTAATCTGCTAGTTAAGTTTTAACAACTTGACTAAGAGGATGTTGTAACTTCTTCCCGGAGTTCTAAGCAAGTGTAAGACTACCTGTCTGCCTTACCTATACATATTGAAGGTGGTGTCTCAATACTTAATGCTTGTTCCCCCTTTCAACAAGGGCTAAAAAAAAAAGAAAAAAGAAAAAAAAAAAGTGTCAACAGTCTGTATGTCCTGGTCCTTTATAAAAATAGTTAGAAATCTGATCAAAGGGACTATGGTGATGCTATTTATTTGTTTCCTTTCAGTTTATATGTCTTGTCCTTTCCCTTCCTTTCTGGAAAAGCTTTTCTAAGACTAAAACCTTGCTGTAGTGAGGTGCCCTATTGCTTGCGTCCCCATGGCTCTCCCTCGTGCTCACAGAGACCAGCCAAGAGGCGCTGATGAGTGTGTTGTGCTTGCAGCTGGGGACCCTGGGAGCAGGGAACCATTACGCCGAGATCCAGGTTGTGGATGACATTTACAATGAATACGCAGCCAGGAAAATGGGCATCGACCACAAGGGGCAGGTGTGCGTGATGATTCACAGCGGCAGCAGGGGTTTGGGCCACCAGGTTGCCACAGGTACGAGCCGACTCGTGTGAAGCAGATTCTTCAGCGCAGTCTTGTCATTGACAGTAAACTGCAGCACAGAATGGCATTTTGTACAGTATGTTTGCTGATTCTGTTCTGTGTCAGTTTGAGTTTTGCTTGCTCAAGCCTCTTATTGCAAAGTTTAAAATCAGCATATTACCTTGTTTCTAGTCTTGGAGAATACTAATCTGGTATTCATCCATGTGATGATATGTCAAGAGATGGCAAACTTTTATTGGGACACAGAAATTCCATTTGGTATTAGAATTCTTATTTGCTTGTTTCTTTTAACCATGAGGATGGTCAAATACTAGAAGGACATTGCTTAGCCATATTGTAGAATATGAATCTGTGACGATACTCAAAACTTGACTACACAAGTCCTTGAGCAGCCTGATCTAGTAAGAGATGCCCTGAGCAGCAGGTCGGATCTGATAACTTCCAGAAGTCCCTTTCAAACGAAAGTATTCGAATAACAAGAAAGGATGGAAGTTTTCAATAGATCTTCTATGGCGGGGCTCTTTTTATCTGCATTTGCATGGAATGGTGAGGCCATTATCTCTGGTGTAACAAAGGGAGGGAGAAAATGAAAAGTCTGTGAATTAATCAGTCACAAAATGGTGTTAAGCCTACAGTTTTTGTTCTTAGACCAATTGAAGTGCTCAGATTTTTAGAGCATATCACTAAGGTAATTTGCTTTTCCTGAAGCAGACAGCTCCCAAAAGTGCACCCAAAGCCCTTTATTTTTCTTTCTAAAAATGGCCTTGGGGTGTCCTACTTGTGAACAACTGATGTGATTCTAGCACATATTCATTTTTGCATTTTTGCATTTGAGAGGAAGTTGGAACATTGGCCAGATGAGTTCAGCTTTATAAATAATAGAAATCTATGCTTCATTACGTAGATTGAAACAATATTAAGTGATTTAATGTTTATTTCCCAGACGCATTGGTGGCTATGGAAAAAGCTATGAAACGGGACAAAATCATAGTGAATGACCGCCAGCTGGCGTGTGCCAGGATCGCCTCTGCAGAAGGACAGGATTACCTGAAGGGAATGGCAGCTGCTGGGAACTATGCTTGGGTCAATCGCTCTTCTATGACTTTCTTAACAAGACAGGTAGGAGCAGAGCTCTCTGAAAATACTCCAGTTTTCATATAACTGTCCTGTTTTATCCTAGACACATGGAAAATGCAGTAGCTGTAGTATTAAATATAACTCTCACTTTTGTGCTTTTTTAAGCTGCATTTGCTCTACAGACTTGCATAAAGTTGCAGAGATCCCAGTCAATCTAAAACCTCTCAACACCAATGAATTGCACTTTCAGAAGTCACTAAAGCGCTTTCAAAAATACTGCCTCAAACTAAAAGAAGAGGACGAAAGAAAACTGATTTTTTGAGCCGCTGAATTAATCTTTTCAGAGTTAAAAAAGTTGATATAGCTTATATCCAGTTACATTCCAGCAATACAGTTGCTAGTGGGCAGATAAATGGCTTAGTGCAGTCCAGTTTCAAGCCCCTTGGAAGGTTGTATTCACTTCCACCATTGCTGAATGTCCCCAAGGTTTCTTATACGTAATGTCAAGTGTTCAGGTTACTGGCTTATCACTGAGAAATACTTACAAGCACATGCGTTGCTTTCAGTTCCTAAAAGGATTAGAAATCTTCCACATCTACATAGCATTTATATTTTGTATTTTAAGTCCCAGTTTGCTCTCTCTTCAGGCCTTTGCCAAAGTCTTCAATACTACCCCAGATGACCTCGATATGCATGTTATCTATGACGTTTCTCACAACATTGCCAAAGTGGAGCAACATGTAGTGGATGGAAAAGAGCGGACGCTGCTGGTGCACAGGAAGGGATCCACCAGGGCCTTCCCCCCTCACCATCCCCTTATTGCTGTTGATTATCAAGTAAGTTTGTCTGTAGAAGAAAAAGATAAGCAGATGCTTTGGGGTGAATGAGCAGTTTTAGGGTTGCTAACAGATCTAAGTGCTGTGGGTTCCTCTTTTGAACTAATAGCACTGGAACACTAATGAGGTACAGTGTTCTGCTCGTCTGTGTATTAAATCTTTGGGATACTGAGCTCCCTCTTCTTCTGCATATGCAGAACAGCTGGAAGATCGCAAACAAAAAGGAGAGTTTCATAGCTAGGGCAGGGTGCAGTCACTTTTCATGTGTTTCTTGGCCACAAGTCTTTTCCTACACTGGCCAACATTTTTTCAGTGCAGTTAGCTCTCCAGAGTCCTTGATGCTGGGCATCTAAGGCTAGTAGGGATGCTCTGAGAGCATGTGAATCTGACCTCCTTTCCCTGGAGATGCCATTCCCCTCTGGTACTTACTAAGAAAGAGTTTTCTAGGCTTCTTCTCTTCAATCAAGGCTGTTTTGCATCCACAGCTGACTGGACAGCCTGTGCTGATTGGCGGGACCATGGGCACCTGTAGCTACGTCCTTACTGGCACGGAGCAAGGCATGACAGAGACCTTCGGAACTACTTGTCATGGAGCTGTAAGTTAAGTTACTTCAGGGACAGTTTGGTTTGGGATTGGTATCCAAAAAACAAGGTTCAAAACAAGGTTGTTGATCATCTGGTGCATGGTTTAATTGCTAATGGAAGCCAGGAGGAATATAGGCCAAGAGTGCTTTTGTTGGTCCCTCACTGATTAGTTGAGGCTACTCCTGCAGAAAGTTTTGGGATGTTTCCTTATATAAGGCAGAGGTTAGGATGGAGATCTGGAGGAGGACGTTCTGTTGTCTCCCCTCTTGTTTATAGCATGAGATGAGCATTTTTGAGGAAGAGAAATAGCTCCCAAATTCTCCAGTAAAACTCTGGGCTGTGAATGTCGTCTAACAAGTAGTTTGGGTAGAAAGAGACTTGCAGACTCTCATATTAGGCCTACAAAACTTTCCAAGTCATCATACCAGATATGCGGTTGTACAAGAGACATCATCTAAAGTCTAAACGCATACTAGATTTTTTTGGCTTACTATGATCTGTGGCTCAAACTATCCTGCATTAGCTTTCAATATAAATTGGCTTTTGAACTTGTGCTGGATGCAGCAACAGGTGTTGAACCTCACTGGAGAATATTCCAGTGAGGTTGTCCCAGAAATCTACCTCCTTGTCAGCACATACAACAACTTGCAGCAGTTATTCTAACACATTCTCTTTCTTCATTCAAGATAGTTGAGAACGTGCTTATCTGTGCGTATTTGTTTGGTTAGTTTTGTTGTTTTGTTTTTGATTTTTCCTTTAGACTAAAGAATTCTCTTTTTCCCCCCCCCTCTCCTTTCCCCACCCTCACGGCTACAATTAAAAAAAACTAACTTAAAACTATTTTTAGGGTCGTGCACTGTCTCGAGCCAAATCTCGACGTAACTTGGACTTCCAGGATGTATTGGACAAGCTGGCTGACATGGGCATTGCCATCCGTGTTGCATCTCCCAAGCTGGTTATGGAAGAAGTGAGTTCAGTGCTTTATCTGAGAGGGGAAAGGGGGTCCTGCTTCTTGGCCAAATGATCTTCATGTGATTCTTGGCAATGTTGAATTATCTCTGGTACACTAAATGTACGGCTTCTGTGTTTCCTTAGAGAGCTGCTCACTTTTCTGGGAAATAATGTCATGCTTTCCCTGTCCCTGAAGTCCTGCTGCAAAAATGTGTGTGACAGGTTTGGGAGGGAATGTTGTGGTTTTGATGGTATGGGTCATTTTGTTTTTTTCCCTTCTACCTTGTGATAGGGATAATTTACTCTCTATAATAGGAAGACCTCACAAAAGAGCAAAAACTGCTAGATTTTGTAGATTCACTTCCTTCTTATGTGATCTCATGGCTTTAAATTCACTGTGATCTGTAGCTGCAATTAGCAATATATATGAGAGAGGACTTCCTTAAGACCTGGAACATTATGACTTCTGGTTCTCCTGTAGTAACATCATGGAATGCATTCTTGCTCACAGCTTCACTCATAGAAGTGTGTTAATTGTTTTTAACTATGCTCCTAGGGGTTTTCATGCTCTACAAACATGTTCACTGTAAAATCTCTGTTAAGAGAAGCTTCCTTGTCGGAATGCTGGAGGCAGAAACTCCAAAGTGCAACCCCTACTCCAGGCAAAAACAGGCTGTGAAGATCTTTAAGGCCGCCTCCTGTAAGGAGGGGTTTGGAGTGATTCCTTGCCAGATACTGAGGCCTTCCATTCTCTCCTGTTCGTGGGTTTGATTGTCTGAGCATACGAGGAAAAACTAAGCCAAAATAGCAGCATTTTCTGGAATTTTACTTGTAAAACCAAACATCTGACTCTTAACTGTGGAAAAATTGCTGAAATTCTCAGTTGTCTTCCTAATTCTCTTCCCCTTCCTTCTTGACCCTCAGTTAATATTCTACACAGAAAAGAAGGGGTATCAAATGCCTACATCTAACTTCCTGTTGCTCTGTGTTGTTCATAGTTTTGTATCTTTTTTTCCTCTCCTTTTTTCCCCTTTCTAGGCACCAGAGTCTTACAAGAATGTGACAGATGTGGTTAACACCTGCCATGCAGCTGGCATTAGCAAGAAAGCCATTAAATTGAGACCTATTGCTGTAATTAAAGGCTAACTACTGACCAGGCTGCAGAAACCTACAGACATCTCCAGGCCTTCCACAAATCTGACTAGGATCTTCCCACATCTCTTGGACTCTAGAATGCTCAGATACCAACCACGTCCATGTCCTGGAAATAGAGGCAGTTGAGGATGCCCCTCTCTAACCACTCCTAGAGAAAATTAGTGCCCCCCTCGACTTTCCTTTTTATATGATGCTCTTATGGTAAAAGAGCAAAAAACAGTTCTGCTTTTCATACGCGGTCCTTTCCCCAGCTGTACCTGGTGGCCTCCCGAAGGGATTTCAGATTTATCTGAGTTGCCACCAATTGCTGTGCTGCACCTCCCTGAGCAAGAAGGGTCCACGAACCAGATGTGCACCTGAGGGCCTGTAGTGCCTCCTGCACACAGAACTACCCTGGCCAGCAGGGCACAGCACTTCTGGGCAGGCAGAGGTGCCCCTCTGCAGATGGTTCTGTGCATGGTCTACATTGCTGCGCGTATTGTGGTAATTGAGTGAGAAATTCCAAGTTGGGAGAGGTCTCCCAGTTGAGAGGGAGTAGCAAGGCTTGAGCCAGAGCCCTCTCCTCTTCCCCTCCTTGTCCCCTTTAACACTTACCACCCGCTGTACCGGTGCGGTACAGGAAGGTGCTCCACAAAAGCTTGCGGAAGTGCAAGTAGGGTTGAATATGTTGCTTTCAAAGGTTTTATTTGCCCTTTACAACTGATAGAGATGTGTTCATCTGACACTTTGCAAAGACCTGAGCATTCAGAAGTTGAATCAGATGTTGCCTGTGGTGTCCTGCAGCGCTCTGATTTGAGTCCAGCTGCGAGGACAGGTCCTGTGTGGTTTGACTGCGCTCAGCCAATTATTTTTGCTCTATGTTCATTTAGACTGAAGCGGGGAGTGCTGCCCATCGGAATTGGAGTATGTGGAGGAGTTTATAAATAAAATGGGAAGATAGATGCTGCAGCGTGTCTGTGTCGTGTTTTATTATGTTACCACAGTGTCTGTTGTCCTGTTAAGTGTGTGTACCACATCCTTGGAACTGCCTGGCTGCGCAGGGGATGAAGCCTGGCTGTAAGCCTGTGTGCGGACACAAGAGGGCGGGCGGAGGAAAGCAAAACCTGAAAGGAAGAAAGCAGTAATGCAGCCCTACTGAGGACTCTCCTGCTAAAGTCCTGGGGCTGATGGATGCTAATGAATGGACTTGATGGTCAAGCACCTTTCTGGGGAAGCATCCTTTCAGGTCTAGCATCTTAGCAAAAACATGTTGGGTCTCAAATGCATCATGACTGTTTACAGTTACAGTCACTATTATTGGTCTCCTGAGATCAAAAAATGCACTGCTACAGATTCAGAAACAGTGCATGTTGTAGGAGGGAGGGCTATGACTACTAGTAGATCTGACTTTAAAGAGACTATGTCTTGCTTTCTTCTGGTCTCTTAGTGGAATTGTCCCACATCCTCCTCTCCAAGGTCCAAGTTAGACTTGCTGAATTTCATCAAGAATAATTTTGTTTAAAAATGTGCAGGTGCTTATGGCATCAGTGACTGAAACCCAAAATGTTCATCTCAGTCCTATGCAGCATTGTTAGTTCCATTTACCCTTTTCTGTAAATAAAAATTGCAGATTCTCTGATGTGGGTTGCAAGGCAGCTCTTAAAACATTTGCATTAAAAAAAAAATTCTCATGCAGGTCTCCTTACAACTTTTACCTATTGTTGCAATTATGACAGCAGTAGGCACATTGCAGTTTCTTAAAATAATCAGAAGTCCTCTGTGTTGCATAGATGCTCTCTCATTTGCATGGATTAAGTTTCTCCTGAACATTGACTCTCTGTTATAGCATTCATGAATGCAGTAAGTGCTGATAATTTTTGTTTCCAGTTACCAAGCCAGTATATACCCAGTTTGGGATATATTTTGTGCAGTAGAGAAGTGGGTGCTGGTCTCCTAACTCCACTTGTCCCCAGAGAGGGAAGTAAAACTGGTAAGATGTTGCTCAGTTCTGTTATCAGCTGTACAAATTTTGAGGTAAAGCAAAACATAGGATTTAAACTGGGATGGTGTTCCAGATCCAGTTTGTCTATATTCTTGGACTAGGACTGTGCAATGGCTTTTTCATCTGTATTTAAAAATAATTAAGATGAATTATATAGATAAGGGAGGAAGCATTAAAATCCATATGCTGAAATACTGCTAAGTCTGTAGAAACATCTTGGCACCACCAAACAAGCGCTGTCATCACTGAAGACATCTCTGTTCCCAGAGAGTGTTTTGGGGAACTCAGCAGTATTTGAAGTAGGATGGGCTCCCCTTCTTTTTCCAAAAGACTGAAGAAGCATTAGTTGGAAAAAAAATACATATATGTATATATATANTGCCTGGAAGGCATTTATGTTGTAGCTGTTGCTGCAGGGATTTTCCTCATTTAGCTCTTGTATGGCTTCTTTTTATCAGATAAGAAAGAAAGAAAGAAAGAAAGNAATTTCATGTTTTTCTTCCTTTTGTGTAGGAAGACATAGGTAGATCTGCGTTCACGCCCTGCCCCTGGAGCTGTTGAGCACATCCCTCCCGGAGCAGACGTTTGTGTATTTCACACCTGACCACAGTCGATTCGGTTGTCTCGGGCACGGCTGTCTGCAGCAGCAGGTTTCGCGGCTGCAGGAGCCACACAGTGGGTCTGCGTTATGGTGGCCTTTCGTCCGTCCTGTGCGAGCAGTGCTCGGATGCGGCGCCCTGTGAGAGCAAGGAGCTTGCTGCGTTCGTGTCGCTCGGTGCCAGAGCCCTGTGTGGTTTAACCTAAGGGTTGGTCCTGCTGGAAGGCGGCTGTCCTTCCTGCCTGTAGGAAGCGGGAGCCCTGGGCCCCGCTCTTGCTCGGGTGGCTCCGTCCCCTGGCACGCACAGACCTCGCTGCCGGCACCACTGCGGCCAGGGCCGAGGGCTCTTCTTGCCCTGGCCGCAGCGTGCTGCTGCTGCGCCCATCAGCCTCACGTAGCATCCGAGCGCAAGCGGGAGCCTTGCTGCCGGGGTGGAGGGCAGAGCTCCCTGCGCGCGCGGCTGCCTCCGCCGCCGGTGGTCCCGGGGCCACAGCGGCCCAGCGGGAACCGAGGATCTCTGACACATCTCTGGCGCAGGCGGCCGGCCTCTCCTCCCCTCGCCTTTGTTCCTCGCAAACATAAACACACTTAACTGGCCTCCTCGCTTCCCTCTCCACCCCCAAACCTTCAAAGCAAGCAGGCAAAGCAACATCCCTCCCGCAGCGTGTGCCAACACGCTCCCCGGCTTTTTCGCAGGGAAGATCTCAATCAAGCGGCGGGCCCTGCCTCTAGCTGGCATTCGCTTTGCACTCTTGCGCTCCATGGTTTTGTGTGCGAGTGCCCCACGTTCCTCCCCAAAGCCCTGGGAGCGGGAGGGTTAGAGTGGAAAATGAACGGGAGCTTCCCAGCTCCGGAGGCAGCGTCTGCTGCAGGTGCCCTGTCCCTCCCGCCGCAGGAATGAGGCTCCTTGGACACCGCGGAGCTAATGCCCAGCCTGCGCCGCTGCCTGCAGTAATGTGGAGCGCATCCCCGTCACTGTGTGCTCCTTCCCAAAGACCCTGCTTTGGCTTGTGTTGTATGTAAAACTCAGAAACCAAAACAATCACCCGACTTAATTGCAGAGATTAAGGCGAGGAAAGGGAAATGGAGCCTTTTGCCAGCATCTAATCTAACATTTACTAGTTTTGCAAAGGCAAGAGCAAGGGGAACTGCCCTTGCTGAGCGGGAGCGGTGGTTGGGTCAGCCTCATGCTGGAGACCTTTCCTAAGCAGAGGTGCTAGGTGAAGCCTGGATTGCTTCTTTCCTGCTCCCCTGCTCCTCAGTGAGCGGTAGCCAACGCTGTGCTTTCTGTCTGGGCTTGGATGTGCCCAGCACCCGGGAACGCAACAGGAACATTCACTGCGTTGTCCTTATGCTGCAGTCCGAGGAAGCGCTTTTCTCTTCCTCTCCTGCCTCCGTGGCTGAGGAATGGAGGCAGCAGTCCCTTTCCTCTCTGAACAAGCCATGCTTTGGGTTCAGGAATCCAGGCAGGAGTCGGGGCTCTTTCTCTTCTCGGTCCAAGTGAATGTGCGGGGTGGAGTCAGGCTCTCTGCTCTCCCCCTTTGAAGCGCAGACCTGGAGAACTTGCTCTTGGTGCCACGTGCCAAGGGCCCAGAGAAGGACTGGAGACGGGGGAGCTGGTGGGAGCCCAAGGGGAGGGAGAGGTGCAGCTCCTGGAGGGGAAGATACGGGGGTAGGTGTGTGCACCATGAGGTCCAAACCGTAATACATTAGAACAGCAGCTTATTACCTGAGTCAATTAAGTAGCAGGAGATTATCTAACCTGAGCACGTTAATAGGGAAGATTCGCCTGGTGAGAACAGCCGAAGCTGACTGCCAGCAGATGAGTGTACGTGCTGCAGGACAAGATACTGGGGTTTTCTGGCGAAACTGGAGGGAGAAACTGAGGAAAACGAAAATAAAGCAAATACAGTGCTGGCACCCCAGCGTGCTTCTGCCCCAGGCTGCTGCTTGTCACCTCACTGCTGTGTGGTCCCTTGTGAGCGACAAGGGACCACAGCCGCAACGCAAAAGCAGCCGCACTGCCGGCTCCCAAGGAGCAGCTCCTCTTGGTGTCTGAGACCAGTTGCCAGGCAGGGCAAAGGCAAGAGCCAGACAAGCCACCAGAGCATAACCAGGAGAGTTTGTTTGCCCTATGAGGAGAGACTGAGGGAGCTGGGCTTGTTCAGCCTGGAGAAGAGAAGGCTGAGAGGGGATCTGATCTGTGTCTATAAGTGCCTCAAGGGAGGCAGTGAGGAGGATGGGGCTGGCCTCTTTTCACTGGTGGTCACTGACAGAACCAGAGGAAATGGCCACAAATTGAAGCATAAAAAGTTCCACGGGA
>VWPW01010671.1:52636-78142 GCA_013389825.1 Crypturellus undulatus
GAGAAATGGGAGGCGCCAGCCCAAAGCAAAACCCAGAAACCGCAGACCAGCGATTGCTAAATTTCTTTCAT
This sequence comes from Crypturellus undulatus, assembly GCA_013389825.1. Lineage (NCBI taxonomy): Eukaryota > Metazoa > Chordata > Aves > Tinamiformes > Tinamidae > Crypturellus > Crypturellus undulatus. Next base: position 52,708 of record VWPW01010671.1, read on the forward strand.
TTCCTCAGTGGTGATTCCCCTACCACTTGCATTTCCAGGCTCATGACCCTACTTGAGGGTTTGATGCCTAGTTCGTGAACTGCTGCTGTGAGTCGTGCGCTTAGAGACAGCTGTGTCCAGCACAGCTGAACTGCGTGAAGCTCTGTCCTGGTAAGCGGTGTGACAGCAGCACCCCAGTGTCTCACATGCACTGAGTAAGTGGGTGCTTTGCATTGCCTGAGCTGAGCGTGCTAGCTGAGCCCCTTGGTGGCTGCAGGCCAGACACAGGCAGCAGGGAATCACCAACTACTCTTCTGCTTGTAAAACTGTCAGGTCTGATCTTAGCTCTAGTCCAGGGTCAGCTACGGTGTCATCCTGAATCGCTAATATCCAACCTCTACCATAGGTGCTGAGGGAAAGCAAATCCAGACAGGCTCATAATTTAATTAGTCCAAATACTGATGCAGGCCTACAGAGGTAGGGAAGTCTTCTAAGGAAATTCCCAACATACTTCCATAAGCCTGCATCACCAGAGACCAAGGTTGCTTGGAGCAGGAAAATCAGGAAATGGGGCTGTGGCCATCCTGGAGGACCAGAGCTTTTCTTTATCTAGACACATTTTGTATGTGAAACATTTTTGAGAAGTTTTGGGCTATCTTCAGCTGTGCAGAGAGCGAAGGCTCTTGGAGGCCTTGTCCTGAATATCACAGTGTTAGGTCTAAACTACCCTGTCTCCCTAACCTACAAATGGAAAGTATAGTGAGGAGAAGAGTTGGCTGCGATGGATACTGAGCTTTAAAGCAAAATACTGACTGATAAAAACGCATCTAAAATACTCTAAGAGAAAATAACCAAGTGGAAGTTCCTGGCGTGCCCAGTTCCCTTTGCACAAAAGGACTCAAGCTGTGTTAAAGGGAGTCTGAAGCAGAGAGGATTCCTCCAAGAGCATAAAACAGCTCCCTCTGGCCACGCTCTTGGTGAAGGCAATTTTCCAGGATGAGCTGGGATGGAGCTGATTTTTTTTCAAGCAATTTTTAATTTCTTATTTATTTTTCTTTTTTTTTTTGCTGGTAGAGCATATTTGGATCATCTAGAACAATCTAGTGAGAAAGGAGAGTAAATTGGAAATGGGAAAAATAATCGATTTTTATATTTTCAACGGGAAACATTTCAATAATTTGTTTCAGAATGCTGGGGTTTTTTTGTTTGTTTGTTTGCTTCAGTTTCGTTTGTGAAGAACTTGGAAAAAAATCCTGAGACCAAAACAAAACATTGCACTTCAGGGAGGAAAAATTTAAGAAGGGAGGTTTTTGGTTACAGTGGGAAAACAAAAACAAAACCAAATTTCTTTGGATCAACCGGAAATATTTTTCTCTTTTCCCGTTACTTTTGTTTGCCAGGGAATCAAGAAGTTAATACTGCACCCAAAGGAGTGCGAAGAGCCCTGAGGCGTCCCCAGCTTTTACCCGGGGGCTGAGTCCGCAACCAGGTGGGAAGAGTCTCCTTGCGAGTGCTCGGGAGGACCGTGAGGAGCCCGTGTGGCCCTTGGGGCCTGCGCCTCCTTCCTGCTGCCCTCATGAGCACCAGCACCACCAGCAGCACCAGTACCAGCACCAGCACCAGTACCAGCACCACCACCACCAGCACCACTAGCACCACCACCAGCAGCACCAGCACCACCAGCACCAGCACCACCACGTGCATTCGCCCTTCTCGGAGCGCGAGGGAAATTCCGGTCTCGGTGGCGCTCCGGATGAAAGGCTCCATTCTGTTTGTTTTGTGTTCAAGCCGTGTTTCACAACACGGCCTTTTCAACAGGCCCACCTCCCCCTTCTTTGGTGACTCATCCAAAGAATTTTAATCTCCATGGTTTGTCTGTAGTTGTAAAATATAATACCGACGAAGTTGGGCTTATTTATCCTCAAGCCATGAAACTGTTGTCAGAAGAAATTGATACACACTACTGAAGGGAAAAAAAAATGCTGCTGCTGCTGGGGAAGATTTGACTTGAACATGGCTTTGAGTTCTCAGCACTTCAAATGGAAATTTCCCTTTTTGAAGTGGATCCGTTTTCATCTTCGCTCCTTTCTTTTCTTTTAAGCGATGGAGCGGGAACTTGGAGGTTCTGTTTGCAGGAGAATTGGCTCCTGCTGCTGCTCGTGTCTGCAGCAGGTTGGCAGGGCTGGCAGGGAAGCTCCCGTGTGGTTTCCAGCCCGCACATCCCACCGGCAGCACTTCCCCTTCCTCCATCCTGAGCCGTGCCCAGCCGCAGGCGCATCCCGGTTAGCACAGGAGGCCTGAAGAGGCTGGAGGACGGAGCACGGCTGTTGGGACGGGCGGCCTGCTCTGCGGATGCTCCCGCTAGGCGGAGTGGATTAGGCTGGCTTTAGGCTGCTCAGGAGCCTTTTCCGAAGGCCTTGGCCCTCAATGACTTCTGGACGATGCAGGGGAGGTATCGCCCTTCAGTGACTGCTCTGTGTGTGCCGACCTTCCCGCTGGGCATCAGGCTTTCATGCTGATCCTGCCTTCGTTCTCCTTCACAGGTGCCTCAGGAGCCCAGCTTGTTGCTACTTCTCGCCCCTGGTTTGACCTGCAAGCATTGGCTTAGGGCAGCCGCAGAGGCAGATATTGATACACATCTCAAGGCTACCTCAGTCTCCTCAGCTCTGCAGAGAAGGACCTGGGCGTCATGGTGGACGACAGGTTGACCATGAGGCAGCAGTGTGCCCTCGTGGCCAAGAAGGCCAATGGGGTCCTGGGGTGCATTAAGAGGAAGTGAGGGAGAGGTGATCCTGCCCCTCTACTCAGCCCTGGTGAGGCCACATCTGGAGCACTGTGTCCAGTTCTGGGCCCCCCAGTACAAGAGGGATGTGGAGCTGCTGGAGAGAGTCCAGCGCAGGGCCACGAGGATGATCAGGGGCCTGGAACATCTGCCCTATGAGGAGAGGCTGAGGGAGCTGGGCCTGTTCAGCCTGGAGAAGAGGAGGCTGAGAGGGGATCTGATCAGTGTGTACAAGTACCTCAAGGGAGGCAGTGAGGAGGATGGGGCTGGCCTCTTTTCACTGGTGGCCACTGACAGAACCAGAGGAAATGGCCACAAACTGAGGCATAAAAAGTTCCACGGGAACTTAAGGAAGAACTTCTTGACAGTGAGGGTGACAGAGCACTGGCACAGGCTGCCCAGAGGGGTTGTGGAGTCTCCTTCTCTGGAGATCTTCAAGACCCGCTTGGATGCAGCCCTGTGCCACGTGCTCTAGGTGGCCCTGTGTGTGCAGGGGGGTTGGACTAGATGACCTCTGGAGGTCCCTTCCATCCTTAGGCATTCTGTGATTCTGTGATTCTATGATTCTCTCCTTGCGTGCAACCAAGCTCTGCCACTGAAAAGTCAACTCTGTCCCGAACTATTCCTTGGTCTTCTATTCGCAAGCCTCCATGCTTTTCTGCAAGGATGTTTGGGACAAGCACAAATTAAACCACCTACTGTGCCAAATACAGTTTGTTTGTTTTTTTCTTTTTTTCTCCTGACTCTTGCCAGTGTGTTTCCACCTCCTGGGAGGCTGGTTTGAGAAGCACATCGATGTGCAACTTTCTATGGAGCCTTCTGCTTTTCCATTTAATGCTTCCAAGTGAAGAGACAATGTCTGTCCAGGCACACACCTGTAAAGAAGTGGGGTGTGTTACAGGTGCTCAGGATAAGGGGGAAAAAAAGGTGGAATCCTTCCCCCATTTTTCCCAGGTTAGAGGGATCTACACTTTGCTTTCTCTCTGGCTTTAAACAAATGGAAGAAGCAGTTGAAGCACTTACTTAGTACATCAATTTCAGGTTTTAATTGGTTGAATTTCATGTGAGTTGGCAGTAGTGTTGCTACAAGGCCTTGTCAAGGGAATTTTTTAAAAGGAGATTGGAGGTTCATAGCTTCACAGTTGAAGCTATGAAAGAGTAGAAGACTTGTACTCTGTACAGTGAGAGGTCAGGACTGGAGGACCTGGAGGGAGAGGCAGATCAACCACAGTCACCATCATGAATCTCCTTCAGAGAAGCCTCCCAAGCCCATTAAACCCAATGAAGAGACCTTCACCAGCACAAGCAGGAGATGGACCAGACTCTTTTCCATCATGCAAAGATGCTGATTTCTATCTATCTATCTATCTGTTAATGCTGGGCTGGCCTAGCAGCTGCTGGATTATCATCCCATGGACCTACTTCAGGCACTAGCTAATCCATCTCGGCTGGAGGAGAACAATTTCCCACCTCCTCCCCTGTGCCCCCAGCACCCATCCAGCCCTGGGCATGCAGGATTTGCCCACCCAAACACAGAGCAAGGCCTAGACACTCCAGATCAAATCACAGGATCTTCCCTTTCCTTCAAAGACATCCATAGCATCCTGCCTAAAAGAAGCAGATCAAACATGTAAATTTGAACTGAGATTAATTAGACATTTGCAACTGGAGGAAAAAGGGGAAAAAAAACTATTAAGGTTTGTCTGCATTAACTATGCCCGTGGGGGTGTTTCTTTGTCTTTGTATGTGGTGATATTCCTCGAGATATTAGGTCTAGTTCTACCAGATCTCTTGAAAGCCTTAAAGGCTTCAGGAAACTGCAAATACGTTTCAGCAGGAGGTAGACAGCGAGAAGGGAAGTGTCGGCATCGTTTCCTCAGAGCACTGGAGAGGCCTTTGTTGAGTTGCTGGAGGCTAGTTCTCAGCTCCCGGGATTTCAAACAGATGTAATTATCACTTGGAAAAGGTTCAGGACTTGGAGGGAGCTGCCAGATCTTTCAAGAGGGCGTGGATTTGTCCCACTGAATCTAAGAGAAAAACAGAAAGGAGGAATATGATTTAACCATATATGTGTTGTCTCTCATTCACCATGTACCAGGCAGAATAAACTTCTGTTTCTGTCCTATAGCCTGTCCTATGCACACATTTTCCTTTTGAAGGACCTATGTTGTATTTTTTTTTCGTATTTGTGGCCTGGCTGAAACCAAGATGTACTGTAAAATTCTCTATAAAACCTTTCTCTGAAGAGTTCCATCCTGAGGAGTTCCAGGAAAAAAAGAAGTATCTAATCTTCCAGGGATCCCTCTGTTTCTCCAAAATTTTCAATTTTTTTTTTTCATTCAGCCGTAAGAATCACCTTTCCTTAAACCTCCTCAAGTAATTTTTAAGTAAGTTTACCATTCACACTTCATGTCTGCATGTCTTAAACTTTCAGTTCTGTGTAAGCTGCAAGCCACTTTCCTAATCATTACTGTCAAGACACAAGTAGTGACACAAGCTCAATATGTGAGCATAAGGTTGGACTTTTGTTCTCAGTATTAAAAAAATATGAGTATCTGAAAAAAAAAGGGAAATGCTTTCAGGAAGAGAATAAAATCAAAGCTGTCTCTGTTTTGCAGTCAGGGTTCAATATAAATTCCAGTCCCCAGTCTTTGGAGTTATCTATGGTAGATCCTCGATGACTTTTGCTGCATGTATTTCTGCCCACTCTTGCATGCCAGACTTGATTACCAAACTGTTGCTTTATCTCCTGCTGTTAAGAACCATAAAGAAAATTCATAAGTAGCTCTTCTGAATGTGGTCTTCTTCTTACCCTGTCCTTCAGTACAGAAAAGCCTGGCTGGAGACCCCACTCTAGATTTTCTTCTCGGGAAAAAAAAATGGAGATGATGAACTTGGTTTTAGTGCCACTCTCACAGTAGTCTAAACTCAAGCTCAGATTGATGAAACCTTGAGGCCTTTTCCTGGCATCTCAGCAAGCTTCTCCCTTCACGCAGACAGTCTAAATCCATTTTTTCCCAACTGTTCTTGTTTGCAAGTGCTTGTGCCACACTGTGCCATGCTGACCATGTTGCTGTCATATGATCCTCCCTTAGCATGACCATCTCCTCCCCAACTCCAGGTTCTGATGCTTGTTATTTTAGAGATGCAATAACTTTTGTCGAATTATTGATACTATGACTTTTTACAAAGAGGTGCAAATATGAAATGTGTTCTTTTAAGACAATAACCTCAATAAATTCCAGCAGCATTTGTGGAAAATAACCATTTTTTACCAGAAAGAAATTTAGAAATGTTTAAATGGGACTTTTTTTTCAATTACAAACCCAAGGTACTTCCTTAATCTTTGATTTAAGTCTGATTGCCCCTACTAGAGAGTAATTCAGCCATTGTGTGCTGATCCCATTGCCAGTGTCAGCTTTCAATGCAAGCCCCCATAACACAAGCAAATAGAACTTGGCACCCTTATGAAATTTGCCTCAGTAAAAACTGAAACAGCTGGTAAGTGAATGAGCTTCTCGGGATACTATAAACAACATTTAATAACCTTATTCTTTATGGGCTTGTTAAAATAATGGAACTTTTGAAGCTTTCATACTGCTGCAAAATGCAAAGCTATGAAGCACACAGCACACAGAGACACATGAAGCACGCAGCACACAGAGACACATGAAGCACACAGCACACAGGGACACAAAGCCTTGCATTTGTATAACACGTCCCATGCTGGCATGCTTTCTGCACACAACGCTGATCCATCCGAACAAGCCACTAGGGATGTACAGCCACTGCTTGCATGGGAAATAGCCTGGTGAGATGGGTGTGTGATGCCCAGGGCTGGGTGTCCGTGGAAAAGTGTGAGAGTCCATCTGGGTGGGCATCAGGGGGCAAACCTACTGCACTGGTGCTAAAAGGTGAGTTTGGGAAAGCAGGATGCAGCTGCCTTGAATGCTGCCTTCACGGGCTGATCCCTCATGGGTACCGCTTCTTGTAATCTTGTAATCGGCCCATTTTCCTTCCCATCAGTAAGACTTTCCTTCCCTACAGTAAGACTGTAGCTTGTGTCTGGTCTAGAGAGTCCTTTTGCAAAAGGCACCATGTAAATGAAATGAAAGACAGCTAGTGCCCTGTAGCACTTCCCAAGGAAGCAAGAGGCAGCGCAGGCAAGGCAAGGAGAAAGCAAACGGCTCCTCAGGGCCAGGCAGGTCTTTGGCATCCCCGACCCATGTCCCATCCCTTAGCTCACAGCCTGCCCTGCATGTGGGCAACATCTTTGCCACCTGAACCCTCCTCGTGGACTTCATACCTCATCTCCTCCACACTACCCAGCCTGATGTCCCCACAGGGGACAAGTCCCAGCCCCTCACGTGGGCAGCTAACGGAGGTGGTGCAGCCCTCTGCACCCCAGGAGCTCTGTCTCTTCCCAAGGGCCCTGGGGACACTCGGCCTCCAGTTCCAGAGGTTTCTCAGGTAGAAGAGAGGTGAGGGCAGCCTGGATGGGCTCCTCATAGAGGATCAACCCCTTTGAAGATTGGACAAGCTCTTATCTATGGTGTGAACAAGTCTGGAGCACCCCAAATTTTCTAAGCCACATTCAAGACATTTATCTGTGAGCTAAGGAGGCTCCGGATATTGGGCAGGATCTCTTGGTGTTTTCCACACAGATGGGAGAGGAGGGCCATACTGTTAAGGAGAGAGAAAGGGAAGCCCAGGGGTTCCCACCAATGTTACTGCTAGGCTCCCAGGCCCTCCAGACATCAGGTGGGCTCAGCACTGCAATCATCCTCTCGGCTCCCCAGCCAGAGCACAGCCTGCTCACAACTCTCAGCTCTTTGATAAGAAATGTCCTTGGAGATGTTTCGTGATGATTAACAAGCTGAATGAGACACGATGGTAGGTAATGAGAGAGCATGCTTGAGGCGCAGGCAGACAGGCACACTGCCGTGCAGATGCAGTGGTGTCAGCTATCTCTGTGCAGTGGCTGGTGGTAGAACTATATTGCCCTTCTGCTGTTAGGTTTCTTGCTTTTTTATTATTTTGTTTATGAAACAACTCCCTGCCCATCTCCAGCCCAGCTGCAGGGAGACAGAGGCAACAGTTCATTGAAAAACACGTGCGGCAGAGAACAGCTCTTCCTATAATCCTGGCTTTGGAAAACCTTTCCATCACAACCAGGAGAGTGTGCTTACCCTAGGGTCTTTGACTCTTCCTTCTAATGGATATTCTTCTGTGTTGGATTGGTACCTAAAGGCAGCCTGAGATCCTACTAGTGCTACAGACTCTGCTCCTTGTTTGCTTACCACGTTTCCTTTTCCCAGGTGATGCCCAGCCTGATACCCCGGCTTTTCCTAACTCTGGAGGTAGGGAACAGAAGTGGAGCAGGATAAATACACTGGGGGAAGGAGAAGTACAGGTTAAACGAGGGACAACATCCACATCGGCTGGTGACAGGCAGAAGTTGTGCCTCACTCCAGCTCTGCCTACTGCTCTAAGTCCTGGCCCATGACAGTTACTGCTCTGCTTGCTCCTACTAGCATTTCTCCTATGCAAAATCCCCCAGCCTTTTTACATATCCACGGGGTTTATCTACCAATATGTTATCTTTAATTCATTTGTTTACATAAATTAATCCTTCCCAAAAGGTGTTGTTTCTGATTTGTTCCTATTTCCCTTGTTTCAGCCATGTGGCTGATCTGGTATCCCACAGTGTGCTGAACTTCAAACACACATTTCTTTCCTCCCTCCCTGCTTCCATCCTTATTCCTTCTTCCATGCACAAATACAACAACACATTTGCCTATGTTTGGATATCTGACTTATTTCATCTATACATTGCACAGTTTATTATCAATTTCATTTATTAAGTACCAGAGAGATTTATCACTATATATGGTGATGTATAGACCACCTACCTCAGTGTGAGTGTTCCCTTGGGATAAACCCTCTGCTGCTGAGTCTATGACTTCTTCAGTGCTTCTTAAATTTAAAGAGCTCCATCTAGACAGCAGCCTAACATAGTATAATTCTGGCAATAACGCAAATGCATAAAAAGACCTGAAAATTCCATTTATTTGTAACTACTTGTTCTCTTTGTGAACTCAGTGCAGATGGGAGAGATTGGTTGGGATTCAGTGCCGACGGCTGACAGCCCTGGAGCACAAAAATCTTCTATTTATGCCCAGGACCACAGAGCACCATGATAAAATCACAGTGACAAAAAGGTGCTCTGCTAGCAGAAGAACTAAAGAAGCTGGCTCGGCTTTGGGCTATACGTTCCCATGCTCCATTGCAGTAAACCATCCCCACTTCAGCTTCCCACAGTCTATTCAGTTTCCTCCTGGCAAATCCAAAACTCCCTCAAAATGCACGTGCTTTCCCCTCTCATCCCCAGGAGATTGGGCAAGAAGCAAGATGTGGTAGAACTAGTGCAAAGCCTGTGGACGGGCTGCCTGGTCCCCAGGGGCTGACTGCCCATTGAGCTGGTCAAATTGGAAAGGCAGCTTGACGTTAGCTTTTCCTCCATAAGGACTATAAGTGGGAGACTCATTCCACCATAATCACAGAAACATTATGGTTGGAAAAGACCTTCAAGATCATCAAGTCCAACTGTAAACCCCTCAACACCACAGCATGTCCCTAAGTGCCTCATCTACATGGTAAGGCCACTGATCTTCATGGATCTTGGAGAAATTTCACATCTTTGAGACCTTTGTCTCCTCTCAAATCTGAAGGGAGACAAAGGAGCCCTAAAAGTTTCAGTGGAAAGTCCAGAAGGGAAGTTTGGACTCCTAAGCTTCTTTTTCCCAGGAAGCCTAGCTAAAAAATATTGTCCATAATAATAAATCTTTTCTTTTCCTGCCCCTCTAAAAGCATAATGGCTAAAAAAAATGGATTTAACTCTTAGCGCTTCTACAAATGTCGACTCATTCCCGAATGAGCGAGTGCAACAAGCCTGTTTTCAAAGATCTTAAGGAAAAGGGAGCCAACTTGGATTGAAATACAGACTTATTGGACCTGCCTCCCCAGCTATGGGGGTACTGGCCCCTTGAGCTATATCTAAAGACAGTGATGATCATTGCAACTCGTGAAGAAACGAACTGCAGGGTAATGCACTGAAGACATTTTATTGAACATGAGACAAAACTTATACACCGTACTATTCCGGATACAATACCTTATTTGTCTACAAGTATGCGAAACACAGTTACTAAATAAACCAATAATCCAAAGGCTTATATTAAAACTATCCAATCAACTTCTTGGTCACGTAGCAGCCGTACAGTTGCTTTTGCTTTGTCTGCTGATAGAACATCTGCATGGCCATCCTTGATGTTGGTTATCTGCTAACAAGACTAACAAGACGTCCCATACTACTGCCCTTGAAGCAGGCCTCCACCGGCGATAGTCATCCAGAGCCACCCAGCTTCACACACAGGAGTACTGGCCTGGGAAAGAGCCATCCAGCCATATGAATGCCAAGTTATGAATGGTGCTGACTAGAAATCAGACACACTACCTGATCTCTGCATCTGCCGCAGAGACTGTGGCCTCCAGCAGTTGGATAGCATGGTAGTCTGGGGCCGTGAACATCTCCACCTGACCTGGCATCAAGCACCACAGCTCACCAGCTGGAGCCGTAAGTGCTCAACTGGGCTTCCCAACTCTGCCAAAGACTTACTTTGCCAAAAAAATGTAGAAATTTTATTTGTATTTTTGGACCCTCTGCCTCAGTTTGAGCGCAGAGATTCAGAAGTTTGTGGACACCTAAGGTCTCGAACAGAATGCTGCCTAAACTTTGTTTCCAATGACAAACAAGCTAAAAATTGCTCATGCGCCTTGTCTTGGACTTGCAATGTTTCAGACCCACAAGTGCATTTGCACAGGGTCGTGGGCTCCACAGGGAAAGTGCGGTGCCAAAGGAGCTATGCTCCTGGGCCTGGCCACGGGCTCCCCCAGCATGTCCAGATCAAGAGATGAAGCGACCATGCTGGAAAGAGCACTTCTCCTGTAAGCCATGACAAATAAAGNACTAGTGCTACAGACTCTGCTCCTTGTTTGCTTACCACGTTTCCTTTTCCCAGGTGATGCCCAGCCTGATACCCCGGCTTTTCCTAACTCTGGAGGTAGGGAACAGAAGTGGAGCAGGATAAATACACTGGGGGAAGGAGAAGTACAGGTTAAACGAGGGACAACATCCACATCGGCTGGTGACAGGCAGAAGTTGTGCCTCACTCCAGCTCTGCCTACTGCTCTAAGTCCTGGCCCATGACAGTTACTGCTCTGCTTGCTCCTACTAGCATTTCTCCTATGCAAAATCCCCCAGCCTTTTTACATATCCACGGGGTTTATCTACCAATATGATATCTTTAATTCATTTGTTTACATAAATTAATCCTTGCCAAAAGGTGTTGTTTCTGATTTGTTCCTATTTCCCTTGTTTCAGCCATGTGGCTGATTTGGTATCCCACAGTGTGCTGAACTTCAAACACACATTTCTTTCCTCCCTCCCTGCTTCCATCCTTATTCCTTCTTCCATGCACAAATACAACAACACATATGCCTATGTTTGGATATCTGACTTATTTCATCTATACATTGCACAGTTTATTATCAATTTCATTTATTAAGTACCAGAGAGATTTATCACTATATATGGTGATGTATAGACCACCTACCTCAGTGTGAGTGTTCCCTTGGGATAAACCCTCTGCTGCTGAGTCTATGACTTCTTCAGTGCTTCTTAAATTTAAAGAGCTCCATCTAGACAGCAGCCTAACATAGTATAATTCTGGCAATAACGCAAATGCATAAAAAGACCTGAAAATTCCATTTATTTGTAACTACTTGTTCTCTTTGTGAACTCAATGCAGACAGGAGAGATTGGTTGGGATTCAGTGCCGACGGCTGACAGCCCTGGAGCACAAAAATCACAGAACATCATGATAAAATCACAGTGACAAAAGGGTGCTCTGCTAGCTGAAGAACTAATGAAGCTGGCTCGGCTTTGGGCTATACGTNTTCTATTTATGCCCAGGACCACAGAGCACCATGATAAAATCACAGTGACAAAAAGGTGCTCTGCTAGCAGAAGAACTAAAGAAGCTGGCTCGGCTTTGGGCTATACGTTCCCATGCTCCATTGCAGTAAACCATCCCCACTTCAGCTTCCCACAGTCTATTCAGTTTCCTCCTGGCAAATCCAAAACTCCCTCAAAATGCACGTGCTTTCCCCTCTCATCCCCAGGAGATTGGGCAAGAAGCAAGATGTGGTAGAACTAGTGCAAAGCCTGTGGACGGGCTGCCTGGTCCCCAGGGGCTGACTGCCCATTGAGCTGGTCAAATTGGAAAGGCAGCTTGACGTTAGCTTTTCCTCCATAAGGACTATAAGTGGGAGACTCATTCCACCATAATCACAGAAACATTATGGTTGGAAAAGACCTTCAAGATCATCAAGTCCAACTGTAAACCCCTCAACACCACAGCATGTCCCTAAGTGCCTCATCTACATGCTAAGGCCACTGATCTTCATGGATCTTGGAGAAATTTCACATCTTTGAGACCTTTGTCTCCTCTCAAATCTGAAGGGAGACAAAGGAGCCCTAAAAGTTTCAGTGGAAAGTCCAGAAGGGAAGTTTGGACTCCTAAGCTTCTTTTTCCCAGGAAGCCTAGCTAAAAAATATTGTCCATAATAATAAATCTTTTCTTTTCCTGCCCCTCTAAAAGCATAATGGCTAAAAAAAATGGATTTAACTCTTAGCGCTTCTACAAATGTCGACTCATTCCCGAATGAGCGAGTGCAACAAGCCTGTTTTCAAAGATCTTAAGGAAAAGGGAGCCAACTTGGATTGAAATACAGACTTATTGGACCTGCCTCCCCAGCTATGGGGGTACTGGCCCCTTGAGCTATATCTAAAGACAGTGATGATCATTGCAACTCGTGAAGAAACGAACTGCAGGGTAATGCACTGAAGACATTTTATTGAACATGAGACAAAACTTATACACCGTACTATTCCGGATACAATACCTTATTTGTCTACAAGTATGCGAAACACAGTTACTAAATAAACCAATAATCCAAAGGCTTATATTAAAACTATCCAATCAACTTCTTGGTCACGTAGCAGCCGTACAGTTGCTTTTGCTTTGTCTGCTGATAGAACATCTGCATGGCCATCCTTGATGTTGGTTATCTGCTAACAAGACTAACAAGACGTCCCATACTACTGCCCTTGAAGCAGGCCTCCACCGGCGATAGTCATCCAGAGCCACCCAGCTTCACACACAGGAGTACTGGCCTGGGAAAGGGCCATCCAGCCATATGAATGCCAAGTTATGAATGGTGCTGACTAGAAATCAGACACACTACCTGATCTCTGCATCTGCCGCAGAGACTGTGGCCTCCAGCAGTTGGATAGCATGGTAGTCTGGGGCCGTGAACATCTCCACCTGACCTGGCATCAAGCACCACAGCTCACCAGCTGGAGCCGTAAGTGCTCAACTGGGCTTCCCAACTCTGCCAAAGACTTACTTTGCCAAAAAAATGTAGAAATTTTATTTGTATTTTTGGACCCTCTGCCTCAGTTTGAGCGCAGTCAGAGATTCAGAAGTTTGTGGACACCTAAGGTCTCGAACAGAATGCTGCCTAAACTTTGTTTCCAATGACAAACAAGCTAAAAATTGCTCATGCGCCTTGTCTTGGACTTGCAATGTTTCAGACCCACAAGTGCATTTGCACAGGGTCGTGGGCTCCACAGGGAAAGTGCGGTGCCAAAGGCGCTATGCTCCTGGGCCTGGCCACGGGCTCCCCCAGCATGTCCAGATCAAGAGATGAAGCGACCATGCTGGAAAGAGCACTTCTCCTGTAAGCCATGACAAATAAAGGGAAACCAATTAAACCCATCTTTTCTTGTGCTTTTCCTTTGAAGTTCATCCAATAAACTCAGCCTGTGCACATACCTGAACGATCGCTTTATGAGTTAGGTTTTTGTTGTTATTCACTTCATTTTTTTAACTCAGTTTGCAAACTGGGGAAGGCTTTGTCTTCTGAGGCTGGACCTCACTGCCAGACCTGAGCTCTGAATCTTTATTCTCACCCTCAGTTCAGGCACTGGTAGCAACAACGAGCCACAGCTCTCATATATTCTCCAAGCTGCCTTCCACCAGCTGGCTGTGACAGGCCGGTCAAGGACAGTGGATTTTCACATCGGGGAAGAGAAGGCACTTGAAAGTTGCTTTTGCCACATTAGTTAGGATGCTCTAATTGCTTTTCTTAATTATGCAATCCTCAGACTCCACAGTCAGGCATTAGGAAGACCAGGGCAATGTTGATACAGGTGGGAAGGAAGAAGGACAGTCTGATGGCGAGAAAGGTGATTCTTTCGCTCCCGAAAAGCTCTAGCAGCCTCCTGCACAGCACATGAAGTGAGCACAGCAGTTCCTATTGAGTTTCCTTGTCCTGTCTCAAGCTCACTGACATCAGTCTCCGAAATAAGACTGTTTTCATTCATTTGGATCAAATGAATTCTAGCCATAATGTTTTCAGCCAGCTCTGTTAGTGTCTTCTGAGCAATGCCACCTTGCAAACTGCTGCAAATTGCAAACAAAAGTATTTAGCCATCTGTGCTTCTTTAAACAGCGGCAGTGCCTGGCCCTTTTCTGTACTTGATTTCCCCATTAATTCAGTGTAAAAGAGGTATGTAGAGAAACATTCACCGTTAGAACCACGATGCTTTGATCTCTCAGCAAGTCAGGCTTCCTCATCTAACAGAATTTTTCTATTGCTTTGTCAATGCACATATTCACAGTGAGGTAGACAAAACATATACAAATCTTGTGGGAAGTACAAGTGAGCATTTATAATAGATTTCTACCTACCAGCACACCTTCAGGTTGATAATGTTGTTCATTTTGCTTTTATGGGGCTTTGAGATCTCCAACTGGACAACCATGTGTAAGAGCTGAGTGTTGCTGCAGTGCCACCGCTTTGCTCCTCTCTGCAGCAAATCTCTCTCTTGCTCTCTCAATAGCAATTTAACCATGTGCTGAGGATCACTACTGAGGCACCTGCTCCAGGTATGGCTACTAAATCCCTATTTTGCAGAGCCCCTGCACAGCTACAGGGATTGACATCTCCTGACTTCAGCAGCACTCTCCCATATGTATGGTCCAAGACTCTCTTAAAAAAATTCTGGATCTGTTTTGACTTCTTCTTTAGTATGTTGGTGACAAAGTTTTTTCAAGCTCCTTTATTTTTGTGTGAACATCCCTGTTCCAGAGGAATAAATTGGCCCTGGTTGCTTTACTGTCTGAACATTACTTTTCTGCTGTATCTTCTGGTTTTCTTTGGCCATTTATTGACACTAGATAATATAACATGAAAGGAGCGTGGATGGGCTTTTACTGAAGAAATCAGCTAAATAGCTATTAGGGGATTAAAAGCAATCCCATGGCCAGGATTACACATCTTTTAAACGCTGATAATATCAAGAAGCAAATGGATTTGTAATTTAATGACAGCAGTGGGAAGACTTCAAATGTACGTTTTTTCACGTCTGATAGAAAGATAAAAGTGTCTTCATTTGGTGTGCAGGAGTTTGATAAAGCTGCAGCGCGGTTGCCTAGGGATATCAGCGTTCATCTTCCTTATAAATAGTAATTGCACCACATGGAGAGAATTCTTCTGGTCAACATTTCTATTAAGATTTTAATTCTCAGGGTGACAAGTTGGATCATTGTCTGCTTTCAAAGCCTGATCATGATACACTTTGGAAGCTTTGAAGAAAAATTTTGTCCAGACAGAAACAGCTTAAGAAAGCCTTTGAAATGTAGCATTGCCTTGAAATCTTTGTTGATGCTTGTAGGAAACACAGATCCATATCTGGTAAATTTTGTGTTGTTTTCTATTTCCTGGTGCTAAAAGTGCTAAAGCCATGCAAGGGGTTTGTATGGCAACAGCACCTGTGAGAGACAAAATGTAGACTGTTCTCTCCTACGAGTGGTACCCGACCTTCCCTGGGATGCGGAAATCAGAGTATGGATTGCCCTGTGTGACCCTGATAGCCCAAATGCCTGCGATAACCATCCAACCTAGACATTTCTGCGGGATGTTGTCTGATGCCTTCCACCCACAAAGTAATGGACATTATGGTCATTTTTATTTGGCTTGATTTAATTCACTGTAACTTTATGTATATTAGCTGCTTTTTTGTCTTCCGAGAACTTTGCAGACAACTCAGCCCCATAGCATTCATCTGAGGTACGCCAAGGGAGCATACATTTTTCATACATATCAGGGATATTCTATGCTTTGTGGGAGAAAGGCAATTCAGTCTTACCAACAGAGCTACCATCAGCATTACTGTATTTCCAAAAATCTAAAATAGGAGCCAGCGAGACACTGAGTCTCCCGTCAGAGATGGCAAAGGGAAGAAGAGCCAAAAAGTCATGAGTCCCAATCAGACACTCAGACCACTATCTTTCCCTCCCCCGCTTTCTTTTGGTAACAAACACTTGTGACCCCCAAAATGTCTGCTTCACCTTGGAATCCTTAGGATTTCCCAGGAAGCTGGACGTACACCTTTTGGGTCTTGGAAACAGATCACACGAAAGTAACAGCCCTTACAGGAGAAAATAAAGTCGTTATAAAAGGAACTTGGCTGCTGCATAAGAAAAGAAAGAGCGAAGCTCGTGACTCGCATGGACATTTTTAACAATGCAGCTGTGATATGGTCCCACTGAGTGACTAATTTGTAGCAAGCCATTCAGATAACTCATTTCCATTTGTGAATTGTGTGGTTTGCCTAAATGTATTTGCTTTTCACGATGATAGGCTGAAATTTTTTAAAAGAAACGCGTTCAGAGCCTCAGCAATGGTTAGACCGAAACTTTTGCTGCACGAGTTTGGAGATAGGCAGTCAATAGCTAGAAGTGTACGGTCAATCAGATGTTCCAGAGTAGTTTGCTGAAAATCAGCAGAGGAGTATTTTTATACTTAATAATTTTGATTAGATGACCACAGCACATACCTTTCTGCTCCCTTTTCTAGATTTACAAACTCTTACAAGTATCATAGTTAGCAGTTCGCATATACTTCCTGACCATTTTCTTTATTGTTTCCTGAAAATTCATTATTACTGCAAATGCTACTGACTCATTCATTATTATCAATAAAAAGTGGGGAAAAGAAAAGCAACACAACCAGGGTTGATTCCACTTTTTATTTAAATGAAATTCATGGACATGCTGTGAGGTATTTGATCAATATTTGTTCATATTTATACATGAGTATGTTTTCAGTTAGCCTATCATGACAGAAAGAAAATAAGATATGAAACCACTTCTTCAGCATGAGGTCAAAAAAAAAGTTTGAAAGGTAAGTGGGAAGCGTATGGGAAAAGGGTGGTTTACCCCTATTTTGGAATGGCAGATATTTAAATATAAGCAAACGGTTAACTTTTTGGATAAATCTGGACTTGGAGAAAGAAAAGATTTTTGAGAAATGTGGAGAAAAAAATCTGCATCTCATTTTAAGTAGATGTAGCCCAAATTAACAGTATTTTGTAGATTTTGAAATATTAATCTTAGAGGTGTCACCTTTTAAAAAACAATACAATAAAAATGGAGAAATGCCTACATTTTCATGCAGATGTAAACTGATATATTTAAAGTTTCCATTTTTGTACACACCAGTACCTAGCCGCTACAGGAGCATATTTCTAAGTGTATAAATTCTGACCTGTCAAAAACCCATGGTCAATAATATCTTGTCTGCAAACTCAGTTTTCATAAAAGAAGGAAAAAGGCTGGAAATTTTTTTCACTATTGATAGTGAAGCTTTGCTTTTATAGGTGCAGTTTTACCAAACTCTGCTGGCCACTGCCTTGTATTGACTGGAATGAAAGTGTCAGACTTTCTTTTCCTGGAAAGAATCCTTCAAAAAAAAAAAATCACCATACGGCCATTTCTAAAGCATGAGTTGGCACTTTAGAAGATGCTGCAAAAGAAATTGATTCACAAATATAGATTTATTTATAGTTATATACATGTGTTTAAAAAAAAATGTTGGGGAGAAGTAGAAGCTTTTCTGGGAGTTTTCTAAAAATTTTAGAGAAAGACATTTCTACCTCAATCTTACCTTTCCCAGTCCAATTGTTTGGAACCGAGCGTGTCTTAGGTTAGCAGGAAAACAGGCAATAAAAGTTACAAGAGGGAGCAGAGGAGAGGGAGGAGGATTTCCTGAAACCGGTTTATCTGTTTGTCTCACCAAGCACAAGGCAAAAGACAACAAACAGGACGAAAGCAGAATGAGAAAAACTGCTTCATTTTCTGCAGTCTACAGAGAGTTTAGCAGTAGAGCTGAAGCAATCTGGGAGAAATCTGCTTGCTCACAAAGCGTCTTTAGGTTCCTTGCAGACAAAATGAGAAATCCCCTGACAGATTGAAAAATACCTTTAGATCTTTGTATTTTTTTGGTTTTGTTTTGTTTTGTTTTNTCTTGCAGACAAAATGAGAAATCTCCTGACACATTGAAAAATACCTTTAGATCTTCATTTTTTTTTTGGTTTTGTTTTGTTTTGTTTTTTCATTTTCCCTGTGTTTGTTTCAACCTGTAGCAAAATCCCCAAGGCTTTGGATGCGGCTTCCAGGCGATGTTGGAGGCTCGTGTTTCCAGGCAGCACCATTCCTAGCTGCCCGGCTCCTCGAACTCGCTGTAGGGAGACGACGCCGAGGAGGTTTTGGACTCCCCGTCGCTGTTGCACTCCCTGGGGGGACCCGGGCTGGGAGCTCCCGCGATGCCCGCGGCGGCGCGCGCTTCCTTGCCGCCGGAGCCGAGGGGGTGACAGTCCAGCAAGCTCTGCAGGTGCTTGATGTAGCTGATGGCCGCTCGCAGGGTCTCCACCTTGCTGAGGCGCTTGTCGGCGAACTCCTTGGGCAGGTGCTCGCGGAGGCGCGTGTAGCCCTCGTTGACGCAGCGCACCCGCTGCCGCTCCCTCTCGTTCCGCTTGCGGATGAAGGCCGGCTCAAAGGAGTAGTCGTAGAAGCCCACGTAGCCGGGGAAGGGGAGGTAGGAGACGCGGGGCGCGTGCCCGCTGCGCGCTTGCTCCCAGTAAGGCGGCTCAAAGGGGAAGGGGACCCCAAGGGGCTCCCGCAGGGGCACCCCGTGGGGAGTCCCTTGGCTGTTAGCCAGGGGCACCGCTCCTGAAAACACAATCCGGTTCAAGAGTCTGTCATCATCTTTACCGCTGTCCATGCTTTTTCCTTTATTTTTTTTTTTTTCCCCTCCACTGGTGCAATCGTCCGTTCCCGAATTTGGCTTCCAAATTTTATATCAATCCAAGCAAAGAGGAAACATTTCTAGCGGTGCTCTGCCCCGCAGGCTGCAGTTTCCTCCTGTGGTATACAGCGATTCAGCTCCTCAAGGAGAAGTAACCATTCATGAGGTCTACCCTGTGCCTCAAAATCAGCTCAAAGTCTTCTTTTTTTATAGATGTAGGATGCCAGCTAATTTATAGATGGGTTTTGAGGACCATCACTGCACACTTTAAACCCTGCTTTTCCTCTGATCTTCATATTTCAAAAGATAATAAGAGGGTTCCTGTGTATTCCTTTTCTCTCCGCTTGAAATTATGACCATAAGAGTTAATGCCAAACATAAATAATCTTCCAGGCTCTAAACACTTCTCATGTATTGTAATCCACAGTATCGTTTGATATAATTGTCTCCAAAAGACGGGTAATTTGCAAAGTTTACACGGATCTTCAAAGTTTTGGCAGAACTCCTCCCTTTCAGGAACCAAGGATCTTCTGTCATCTGAAAACTACCCAAAGGCTTTTCACGATGAAATCCAAAAGACAACTGCAAGCTTTGTTGTTTCTGCTGCTCTGGTCTAAGTGAAACGGCTCACATGCAGTTTGCAGAACTTACATGGTGTCTCTCTAGCTTTCTGGGGAAGCGAGGAAATCATCAAAGGAAAGAGTGCTCTCTTGTGGTTGCAAGTCAGGTCAGATCAAGAATGTATACGTGCAAACGTATACAGGAAAGGGGAAAGCTGCTCACTTCACCTAAGAGAGGCTTTTTCAAGAAATGTGAGTTTCACAAGTTGAAAGCGTGCACTTTCAAAAACCTTCGCCTTTTGCCTGTTTCTGTTCATTGCAGAGATGTTCTAGTCATTGCTATGAACACCTGCCTCAAGAAACCAAATGCAACGGTTATGCTCTGATTGCCCCAGACAGCGGTGCAGATATTACTAGCTGTTTGCACACACACCGGCTTACCAGATGGACCCTGCATGTTGCTTTAACTGGGGAGCAGAAAATTCCTCTTGACTGTGCCAGACTTGTGCTGTATCCTCCAATTTGCTCGCCAAAGAGAAGTGGAGAGAAGACAAGGATTTTTGCCAGTGTAAGGGCGAGGTTCCCCAACCTGTGTTTCTAATATGCCCTGTTGTGTTAGGATCATCTTCTGCAGCAAATGGAGTATATCTGAAGTGACACAGTGACAAAATCTTTGCAAAAACACATTTGCAGTGAAATCAATCTATTGATGCTCCCACCACCAGTTTGGTGAGCTGAACTTTTGGTCTGGGGCACCTATGGGAAGAACGTGAAAAGGTAGAGGCACGTAGGCTCTATTAAACTGTTCTTTTGCTCAAAGTGAAAGTTTCCGCCCTGTACAGTGTTTCATGCCAAACCGTCTGAGAGTGGTGAGTAACTGAAACAACATCCTCCACTCCGAGAAACCCATCTATGTCCGTGCTGAGTCAGAAACCGGCAGCAATGACGTCAGCGTGCATTTTCAAACCAGCTTTTGTTTCTTTGCTGGCCTGTTCTGCAGCTCCAAAAAGCAGTGATACAAGAACAACCTAGATTTTAACCTTCAAAGTATGACAAACATACATAGAAACGGTTGCAGAAAGACATACGTGAGAACAGTTATGGTCTCTGACTTACACCAGGGGTAGGATGAGCTCCAAAAGGGCTCAGAAGCCAGGGCAAGTATCCATCTACTTCCCCCTCCTTCACTGACATTACCTAGCAGAGCTGTTTTTTCAAACAGGTTTTGTAGCATTACCTGAAACTCAGCTTCTGTGCTTCACAAGGGATTGAGATCTTTTTCACAGAATTACAGAATCCCAGAATGGTTGAGGTTGCAAGGGACCTCTAGAGATCATCTAGTCCACCCCCCCTGCTCCAGCAGGGACACCCAGAGCACAGGGCACAGGGTGGCATCCAGGCGGGTTTGGAAGATCTCCGGAGAAGGAGACTCCACAGCCTCTCTGGGCAGCCTGTGCCAGGGCTCTGTCACCCTCACAGCAAAGAGGTTCTTCCTCACATGGAGATGGAACTGCCTGTGTTTTAATTTATACCCGTTACTCCTTGTCCTGTCATTGGCCACCAGCAAGAGGAATTTGACCCCATCTTCTTTACATTCTCCCCTGAGGTATTTGTATATATTGATCAGATCCCCTCTTAGCCTTCTGCAGACCAAACAGGCCCAGTTCGCTTAGTCTTTCCTCACACGATCGATGCTCCAGTCCCTTAATCATCTTTGTGGCTCTCCGCTGGACCCTCTCTAGAAGCTCCACGTCCCTCTGTACTGGGGAGCCCAGAACTGCCCCCAATACTCCAGGTGCGGCCTCAGCAGAGCTGAGCAGAGGGGCAGGATCCCCTCCCTCCACCTGCTGGCAACGCTCCTCCTCATGCAGTCAGGATCCCATTGGCCTTCTTGGCCACGAGGGCACATTGCTGACTCATGGTTAACCTGTTGTCAACCAGGACTCCCAAATGCCTCTCTGCAGAGCTGCTTTCCAGCCGGTCAGCCCCTAATCTGTACTGGTGCCTGGGGTTATTCCTCCCCAGGTGGAGGACCCTGCACTTGTCCTTGTTGAACCTCAAGAGGTTCCTCTCTGCCTAGTTCTCCAACCTGTCTAGATCTGTCTGAACAGCAGCACAGCCCTCTGGAGTGCCGGCCACTCCACCCAGTTTGGTATTGCCCGCAAGCTTGCTCCGGGTGCACTCTGAGCGCTCGTCCAGGTCATTGATGAACAAGTTGAACAGCACTGGGCCTCGTACTTGCCCCTGGGGAACACCACTGGCCACAGGCCTTTTTCATTCACAACCAGATGTCTTTCTAAAATATGTGCCATCACTCAGATGGAACACAGGGATGTGAAGCAGGAATTACAGGAGAAGGCTCCGTAGTATGTATAATTCACTTCAGATCAAATGATCAAGAGATTCCGCTTGCCATCAAAAAATCTATGCAAACCATTGAATAGAACGGGCTTCTCAGCGTGACTTGCTCTCTTTTGCCAGCTCTAACCTTTGTCAGAAAGGGCTCTAGTAAAAATGCTTTCAGAAATGATTTGTTAGAAGCGAATAGCCCATTCACTGAGGTAGACCAGGATACAAGTCTTTTCAAAGTAAAGAGGATGTTGAAATATATGGAAATGCTTGGAGTAGGAAAATGCCATTTGATTCTATCGTTACTCAGCTTGAAAGGCCGTTTTATCTATTATAAGAAGCACAGGCAAAGAACTTTCCCAGTTTGTATGATTTTTGCAGCGACAGTATTCCTGTAAGGAGATAGAAGCATTCCTTCTGGGAGTCTCAGATGCTAGGAGTTTCCAAAGCTCTATACAACTTTGCCAAAAGTCTTGCCCTGCTCAAAAAGCAGGGTTATGTTTCAGTTTGGTAACACAAATACTGCTCTTTGCCACCAGACCTCTTTTCTGTTTACTGTAAATGCAGGTCACCTGTGCTTTCCAGGGCATCAGGACTCCACCTGAACCAAACAGGCACCTGCTTTTCCCATTAAAAAAAAAAAAAAAAAACCACCACCACCAAAAAAGAACGTGTTGGTAATTCTTCAGAGAAGTGCATGAAAAAGTGTTACTGCTAAAATGCTATTTTTTTAAACTGAATGACTGAAAGGGTTGATCTTGAATCACATGGAGTCTATAGGCTGATTTGGTTTCTACAGGAGAGAAAAACAGAAATCCTGCCATGAGCTTTGTTCAATGCGTTATCATCTTCCTGACAAGCTAATGCCACTCTCTTGGAAGGGGGCTCTCCCCTGGGCAGGGAGCCAATGCCCCACACAGCCCAGTGCAGGTCCCTTTGGAGAGGCAGAGCAGGATAACACAATGCATGTTCCTTGTCCAGACCCAATGCCTTTCTCACCAGGTCTGCGCACACACACTGACTCCGTGAAAGCACCGACCCATCGCGCGGTAAGGCTAAGGTGTTTCATTCTTAAGAGTGGGTTAAGATGAAGTGGATTATGCCTCCCTTCCATGCAAAGTGTTTTATCTTCTTTCTGGGAGTGTTTCTCGGATTAACACATTTGCCTGGGTGACATTTTGATACCAGAACACCACATCCTCGAAGCTGGGAGGAAGCTGAGGACTTGGTCGCACCGTAGAAATCAAGCCTTGATCACCCCTCTACAGTGGCAAAAAAGTCCCCAAAAAGTAGTTGCAAGATGATATTCAGGCTCTGAAGATTCTGGAATTAGTGCTGTTTCTATTTATATTACATGTTTTGCTCTTTTTTTCTTTTTAATACAAATTTTAAACTGGGACATTCCTTACATTCTCGATTGCCTATGGCACTCTTAACTTTCCTTCTTTTGCCTTTGCTATACACTCTTAATTATCCAGCCAAAACTAACAGAAACTATTTCCCCGCACACACACACACAAACAAAAGATTGAGGCATATTCCTTCCAGATATAATTTAGTTGTGGTTTTAACTGCATAAATCCCAACACAATATCTACAAGAAAAAGAATGTAATCTTTCTGGTGTTCCACTTACAAAAGAACTATCAATACCTATATTACTTCTTTGCTTCCAATTTGTTCTGACTCCCACAAGAATCATGTACAACACCACTAACATGCCTGCATTCACAGTGATAGATCTAGATGACTTTGAAATACCCAAAGCAACAGATTTGCCACGATGTCGTGTCCCCTGGGGTCCTCTCTGGAAAGAAAATCACCAGAGGAAGTGCTGTAGCAGAAACACAGGAGTCAGCTGAGCACATGCAAGTCCACTTGTTTCCCAACAGATGTTTCAAATATTTTATTTGTGAATCTGCTACCAAGTAGAAAAAGGAAAATCCATCAGGAGTTAAAAGAAACTCTCACAACATCATTCACTTTTTAAATTTTACTCCATTATAATTATACTGAATTCTAATATTTAGTAAGGCTTATCATAGCTTATCTGGGGTATTGCAATTTATTCATCTACACAAAATAGTGAAATTAAGAGTTTCTCATGTTACCTGCACTCCACACAATTACACTAATAGCAACAATTTAGACTGAGACTCATAAGCAGAAGACTGAATAGCTTCATGCATCTCTCATACTGGTTTCTCCTTCAGCATGAGCCATCTCTCACCAGTTTTATAGCAAGAAATAAGGGTTATGTAACCGAAGGAGGGTTTTACACTGTGACCATTACCAAGGTACGGATGCGATGAGCAACTGATAAAAGGTAGATATTTTTTTCTTCTGATGCTAAACAGATGGCCTCAATGACGGTTTTTCTGTTTAATCTCTGTTCAGTGTAGTCCTGCTCACTCTGAGAAACAAACTAATGGCAGATTGACAATAACAGCAGTAAACAACTAATGACTGGGTTATGAGATAGATACATGGTCCAGCAGGCTTTAGCAGGGATTTCCACTCACCATCATGTCAAAACTTGCTCACTGCATCTGTTTTTCCCCTGTGACTCTACAAGTCTCACTTCTTCTTCTGCATGTCTCCAGGATCTGAGAGACAACTTGAAAAATAGTGCTGTAATGTGTTTGTGCTTTGTAACTGCAGCAAGTACTGCCACAGTCGTCAATAAACTAAGCTTTTGGGGACACAGTGAAGCTGTCACCAAAACACTTCACGCGTAAGTGCTTAGTATATAAAAGATATCTTTTAGAAGTAATATTTCTGAAATGTGTTTTATCCCAATACCTCGGGCATGCAGAATATATCTCTGTGCACACAGATTAATTTCTCATTCAGCGACACTTTGTATTATCACTGCCTGCCTTTGGTACCTCGTGCTTTAAACTGGTGGTTAGATATCACTTGTTCAAGGGAGCAGAGCGACTGCGAAACAAGACGAAACCTGGACAACTCAGACATTTGCCAGTAGGAAAACAGACCCTACCCGAGTGTGACTACGTCCAATCGAGCTCACAGGCCAGAGACTAGTAACTTTTAGCTCAGGCAGTTGAAATACCCAAGGATTTCAGCAACAGGCCACTTCCCTGGTAGAGCTAGCCTGTCGGAACTGGCAAGCTCAGGGCTTGGGATAACAGGACAGAGGCAAGACGCACCGAGTATAACTGAGAAGCTGCAAGGGCAGAAATGAAAAACACATATTCTATGTATTAGGGGACGCAATACAAAAAGAGGACGCCACGCGGATATGCGCCGTTACACACCGTTTTGGCACACAGCGGCTCGCCCCGCACTCGAGGAACTTCGGGATGCCGTTGAGCGAGCAGTGCGCGACTCACGCGCACGTGCCGCGAGCGGCCAAACGGCCCTCGCATCGGGGGAGTCTAGTCCCAGATCGCGCGTTTTGGGGCCCGCGCACCCGCCCCGGCCCGGGCCCCGGCGCCGCCGCGGCCTCCGCGGCGCTGGTAGCGCCGCGG